>CM029022.1:162400384-162702884 GCA_016801055.1 Panax notoginseng
TACGTTCTCATTTCCTGAAGAGAACAGTGAAAGAAAGGGTGAGCTCAACTAGCCCAGTAAGAAATATTATGACTAAGATAATGCAGAATAAATTATCATTAGCCTTCAACAATGTTAAACTGATAAAATATAATAGACATCAAGTTTAACTGCAGCGGAACAAGCAATCCATTAAAAGAGTCAAGTAGAAAATAAACTCTACTATCTTTTATGATTTAAAAGGTTTTTCAACACTGTGATCGCTGAGACTCAGCTTAATAAAATAATCCACATCATCGAATCACCCCTGCACTACGGCCAAGGATATTCGTGTATTCATTAATGGTCATGATCATGCCAACAACTGTCCATCAATGCACTACGGGCCAATGAGGACTTTTACCACATCATTTGTAACATTACGGTCATGATTATACCGAATAATCCCTGGTCATAATCATACCAAGTCCATCTATGCACTACAGGCCACAGATGACTTTCAACATTTTATAAACATGAGGATGATGACAATGATATAAGAATTCAATAAAACAAGTTCAAGAATTAATTTATCCAGGAATTAACAACGTCCAAATTGTCAACATGATACTGCATTGTGGAGTAAAATTCAAGAATGCTTAGAAGAATATTTTCTTGAAAAGATACTGGATGAAACGCAACTATCAAGGATATTCCACAAATTTCATGGAGTATAGAAGTCAAAACTTAACCAACTGAGTACAATAAAGAATGGAATAACAAAAGAAATCACCATGCATGCGATAGACCGCACAGACAGGTTATTCCAATAGAATAATAAAAAATGGAACCAGGTCCGGTGTAAAACACACAGACAGGATATTCCAACAGAATAATAATAAAACGGAACCAGGTCCGGTGTAAAACACACAGACAGGATGTTCCAACAGAATAATAAACGGAACCAGGTCCGGTGTAAAACACACAGACAGGATGTTCCAACAGAATAATAGAAGAATGTCACCAAGTATAGGGTAGACCGCGTATACTGGTTATTCCAACAGAATAATAAGAAATGGAATAACAGAAGTTCTCTTCATGAATATAAAAGAAATAATATTCCCTACCGTTTAAAGAAAGCTGAATAAGGAAAGTAGTTAAGTAGCAGAATACTCTTCTTCTCTCTCTCTATAGTTTCTCTCTATAGTTTCTCTCTCTAGAGTTCAGTGAATTCGTAAGAAATAATGAAGGAATGAGCTGCTATTTATAGAAAAATAGAATGCATAGTAACTAATCCATGAACGGTCCAGATTGATTACTTTAATCTGACGGTCCATATTTAAAGAAAAAATCTTTTAAATAAAAATAAAATATATTCTATTTATAGAATAACTTTAATAAAGTATTTTGTTTTATATAAAAAGATGTTTCTGTTTTATTACGTTAATAATACGAATAAAAACAAAACGTCATTATCGCTAAATAATTCATATTATTAACTGACAATAATAAAATCAAACTGAGTGACTTCTCACATAAGCATTAATAATCAATACCGTGTGCTACTATGCAACCACACGTATTACTGTACTTTTACTACCGAGTAGTTCAACAGTAACAATGGTAAAACTTCCGCCGTTATTTTTAATAAAATAATTTTTGTCGTTTTCTCAATCCGACAATAATTCCGTTGTGGGGTCCACCAATGATTGTGCCGTTGTACGAATATTCCCTGTTAAAAAGAATATTCCCGACCAAACGAATATTATATAACAACTTGCGTACTTTGCAAAATTTATAAATATTACCCACAACTATAACATTATATCAAATTAACTCCATAATATTCAAAAATGATATTTATAGAAAATTCATCTTTATTTATAAAAGTTGGGGTCTTACAACCTCCCCTTCTTATGAAATTTCGCCCTCGAAATTAGGGTACGTACCTGGTATGTCGAAGAGGTAAGGATACCTTGATTTCATTTCTGATTCTAACTCCCAAGTCATTTCCTCAACATCGTGGTTTCTCCACAAAACTTTGACTTGAGGTATAACCTTGGAGCGTAGAATATGTTCCTTCTTATCCAAGATTTGAACAGGAACTTCTTCATACGTCAAATCCTCCGCTATTTCGTCCGGTTCTAACTCAATAATGTGGTTCGGGTCTTCCACATATTTGCGTAACATGGATATGTGGAAAACGTTATGAACACGAGACATACTTGGCGGTAAAGCGAGTCTATAAGCCACAGTTCCTACTCGATCGAGGATTAAAAATGGACCGATGAATCGAGGATTTAGCTTTCCTCTCTTTCCAAATCTCGTAACTCCTTTCCATGGAGCAACACGTAAGAACACATGATCTCCTACATCAAATTCCACGTCCTTTCGATGAAGATCAGCATAACTCTTTTGTCGATCTTGTGAGGTTTTTATACGTTGTCGGATCGTTTGAATCTTTTCTGTAGTCATACGTACCAACTCCGGTCCCAACAACGTTGCTTCGCCCACCTCATCCCAGCATACTGGAGAACGACATTTTCTTCCATACAATGCTTCGAATGGAGCCATGCCAATACTTGCTTGATAACTGTTGTTGTAGGAAAACTCCACCAATGGTAAGAACTTGTCCCAACTTCCCTTGAAGTCAAAGACACAGAGTCTTAATAGATCTTCAAGAGTTTGAATAGTCCTCTCTGATTGTCCGTCCGTCTGAGGATGATATGCTGAACTAAATCGTAACTCCGTGCCCATAGCTTTTTGTAAACTAACCCAAAATCGTGAAGTGAATCTTGGGTCTCGATCAGAAACTATGGATACTGGCATACCATGCAGTCTTACAATCTCGTTTATGTACATACGAGCAAGACGTTCAAGTGTATAAGTTTCTCGTATCGGTAAGAAATGAGCAGACTTGGTCAATCTATCAACAATGACCCAAATCGCATCAATACCTTGAGAAACCCTAGGAAGACCGGTAACGAAATCCATGGTAATGTGCTCCCACTTCCATTCTGGAATTTCAAGTGGTTGCAATGGACCTTTTGGTACTTGATGCTCCGCTTTGACTCGTTGACAAGTTAGACACCTTGAGATAAACAACGCTATCTCTCTCTTCATATTGCTCCACCAAAATGTATGACGAAGATCATGATACATTTTGGTACTTCCAGGATGGATTGCAAACGGTGTGTTGTGCGCCTCCATCATGATTTCATACTTTAAATCAGGGTTGTTAGGAACACAAAGTCTGGAGTTGACTCGAAGTATTCCTTCTTCATCGATTCTTGCTTCCGGCATAGCACCTTCTTGCACTTTCTTCCTCATACGCATCAGCTCCAGGTCTGTAGCTTGAGCAGCTTTAACTTTATCGATTAAAGTCGGTTCTACTCGTATATTCGCCATCATCACATGGGTCCCTGGAGTCTTTAACTCTATCTCCATCCTTTGCAAGTCACACAAAATGGGCCTTTGCGTTGTTAATATTGCACTTGTACCCGCATATGATCTTCTACTCAATGCGTCAGCTACCACGTTCGCTTTTCCAGGATGGTATTGAATGGTATGATCATAATCTTTCAACAGTTCAAGCCAACGTCGTTGTCGCATGTTGAGTTCCTTTTGAGTGAAGAAATATTTGAGGCTTTTATGATCCGTAAAGATCTCCACTTTCTCCCCATACAAGTAATGCCTCCAAATTTTAAGTGCAAAGACAACAGCTGCCAACTCTAGATCATGAGTAGGATAATTCCTCTCATATTCCTTGAGTTGTCTTGATGCATAGGCTATGACTTTTCCATGTTGCATGAGAACGCATCCCAACCCTTTGCTCGAAGCATCACTGTAGATGACAAATCCCTCCGAGCCAGATGGTATTGTTAGAACAGGTGCTGAAATGAGTCTCCTCTTGAGTTCTTGAAAACTCTGCTCACATTCTTCGCTCCAACCAAACTTTGTATCTTTCCGAGTCAGCTGAGTTAATGGAGTAGCGATTCGAGAAAATCCTTCCACGAATCTCCGATAATAACCAGCTAAACCAAGAAAGCTACGTACTTCGGTCACTGATTTAGGTTGCTCCCAGCTTTGAATAGCTTCAATCTTTGCCGGGTCAACAGATATTCCACGACTTGATACTACGTGCCCAAGGAATGCTACCTCTTCCAGCCAGAACTCGCATTTCTTCAACTTGGCATAAAGTTTGTATTCACGAAGCTTTTGGAGTACCAGCCTCAAGTGTTGCTCATGATCTTCACGGCTTTTGGAATAAATAAGGATGTCATCAATAAAGACGACCACAAAGTGATCCAAATATTCCTTGAATACCCTGTTCATCATATCCATGAAGGCAGCAGGAGCATTAGTCAATCCAAAAGACATGACTAAGAATTCATAATGCCCGTACCGAGTTCTAAAAGCCGTCTTTGGAATATCCTCAGTTCTAACCTTCAGCTGATGATATCCAGAACGAAGATCGATCTTTGAAAAGAATTGTGCTCCTTGCAACTGGTCAAACAGGTCATCAATACGTGGCAATGGGTACCTATTTTTGATGGTGACATGATTCAACTCCCGATAATCAATACAAAGTCGCATACTCCCATCTTTCTTCTTCACGAACAGAACAGGAGCACCCCAAGGAGAAGTACTAGGACGAATAAAACCAATGTCTAACAATTCCTGCAGTTGGGTCTTTAACTCCTGAAGTTCAATAGGAGCCATTCGATATGGGGCTTTGGAAATGGGTTTTGTACCGGGTTCAAGGTCGATACAAAATTCAATTTCACGCTCTGGGGGTAGGCCAGGAAGTTCTTCGGGAATACGTCAGGAAATTTATTAACAATAGAAATATCATTCAAAGCTGACGTATTTTTGTTTAGATCTGTGACATGAGCTAAGAAAGCTTGACATCCGTTTTTCAATAAACGAATAGCTTTATGGCTTGAGATGACAGCGATTGATTTTAATGGTTTGGTTGCTTGAATTCGCATAATAGGTCGATTAGGAATATGAAAGCTAACAACCTTACGAAAACAATCAATTTTTGCATGATGAGTAGTTAACCAATCAATCCCTAGAATCACGTCAAATGCAAGTATTTTTAATGAAATAAGATCGACAGGTAATGTGTGGGTACCAACTTGAACCAAACAAGACTTATAAACCGTGGATGTAATGAAGGTTTCTCCCAATGGAGTTTCAACAGCTAAGTCAAAGTCTAATTTCTCCGGAATCAAATTTAATCGATGAGCGCAAGTAGGAGAAATAAAAGAATGGGTTGAACCGGTATCAAATAAAGTATAGACTTCGTTAGAGTTTATGATAAGCTTACCCGTGATGACCTCATTCGGGTTCCTTGCTCTCTGGGAGGTCACAACAAACGCTCTCCCTTGCACAACCGGTTTTGACTTTTCTGGGACGGCCTTTGGTGCCTCCATCCTAGCTGAATTTGTCTTCGGTAAACGACAAAATCGGCTAAATGACCTTCTCTTCCACAATTATAACATGCTTTGGACGGCATCGCGCAGTTTGGACTGATGTGCCCCTCCCCTCCGCATTTGAAACATATGATAGGTGGTCGTTCTCCTTCCTTAACGACAGGTGCTGGTGCTGACGTCTTTCCATCATTGTTGAATCTCCTCTTCTTGAAATGTCCATTCTTATTGTTTTGGCCCTGATTACCACCGAAGTGGTTACCATTTCTGGCCTGTTGATTCCCTCCACGCTTGTTGTCACCGCTTCGATGACTGCTCTCACTGGTATTATCATTTTGCCGGCTGCTCTCTTTTGGTTGCGTTATCTCGTTATCGCGCTCCACCAACTGAGCCCTATTTACAACATCTGAATACAAACACAGTTTATGAGAAACAAGATGTTGACGTATCTCCGGCTTCAAACCTCTTAAAAACATCCGCGTCATTCTTTCTTCATTATCCACCAGGTGGGACGCAAACCGGGATAACTCCGCAAATTTTGCCTCGTACTGCGACACGGTCATATTATTCTGCTCCAATTTGATGAACTCCACCTCCTTCATGTGACGAATACTCTCGGGAAAGTATTTGTCGTTAAACAGATCTTGGAACTTCTCCCAAGACATCTTCAGTGCGGCAGGTTGAGTACGCTTTATCGATTCCCACCAGTAATCTGCCTCTCCTCGCAACATAAAGGCGGCAAAGGGAACCTTTTGCTCCTCGGAGCAACCCAAGACATCAAATATCTTGGTGATCTGCTTTATCCATGTTTCAGCTACAAGTGGTTTGGGTTCTCCCTTAAACTCCGGTGGTCCCAGCTCCTTAAACTGTTTAGCGGTGACCGCCTGAGAGTTTCCAGTATTTCCACCTACGTTGTGGACAGGAGCCGCTTTCACCTGTTGTTGCATGAATTGCATAAAGCCTCTGAACATTTGATCATTCATCATTTGGTCAGTGTTGTTGTTTGCATGAGGATTGACACCTTCCTGATGCACATTATCCTGATTATTGATATGTGGTGAATCAACAGTCGTCTGTGCTCCATTGCTATTCTCAACATTCTCAGATGCCATTTTCAGATACTGCCACAAAATAAAAATTAATTGATATGTCATATATTATCCTTATATTATGACCGACCAATTAAATACCATGCAAATAAACTTAGGTAGGTCATACTAGCGAAGGAATTCCCCGTCTCTCCCCTCCTAGTTCTATTCTCACATCTTAGCCAGGGATCATATCCCTAAGCTCTGATACCAACTGTGACGCCCCCAAAAATAGGTATACATCACCCATCTTGGGTCGTCAGATACATAGTACAGAATACAAATACAACTGATTAATACAACTGTCGTGTACAATACGACAAAACATAAACTGTGAGTTTGAATACAAATATTATCTTCTAGAGAGTATTCATACTCAAAAGGAGTCCTCATTACATTTATTAACACATCATTACATAGAATAGTGAGGACTACTAACTAATACTATCATTCGGACCATCACTCCGTACCCCGACTTGTCCCAGCTACGTTCTCATTTCCTGAAGAGAACAGTGAAAGAAAGGGTGAGCTCAACTAGCCCAGTAAGAAATATTATGACTAAGATAATGCAGAATAAATTATCATTAGCCTTCAACAATGTTAAACTGATAAAATATAATAGACATCAAGTTTAACTGCAGCGGAACAAGCAATCCATTAAAAGAGTCAAGTAGAAAATAAACTCTACTATCTTTTATGATTTAAAAGGTTTTTCAACACTGCGATCGCTGAGACTCAGCTTAATAAAATAATCCACATCATCGAATCACCCCTGCACTACGGCCAAGGATATTCGTGTATTCATTAATGGTCATGATCATGCCAACAACTGTCCATCAATGCACTACGGGCCAATGAGGACTTTTACCACATCATTTGTAACATTACGGTCATGATTATACCGAATAATCCCTGGTCATAATCATATCAAGTCCATCTATGCACTACATGCCACAGATGACTTTCAACATTTTATAAACATGAGGATGATGACAATGATATAAGAATTCAATAAAACAAGTTCAAGAATTAATTTATCCAGGAATTAACAACGTCCAAATTGACAACATGATACTGCATTGTGGAGTAAAATTCAAGAACGCTTAGAAGAATATTTTCTTGAAAAGATACTGGATGAAACGCAACTATCAAGGATATTCCACAAATTTCATGGAGTATAGAAGTCAAAACTTAACCAACTGAGTACAATAAAGAATGGAATAACAAAAGAAATCACCATGCATGCGATAGACCGCACAGACAGGTTATTCCAATAGAATAATAAATAATGGAACCAGGTCCGGTGTAAAACACACAGACAGGATATTCCAACAGAATAATAATAAAACGGAACCAGGTCCGGTGTAAAACACACAGACAGGATGTTCCAACAGAATAATAAACGGAACCAGGTCCGGTGTAAAACACACAGACAGGATGTTCCAACAGAATAATAGAAGAATGTCACCAAGTATAGGGTAGACCGCGTATACTGGTTATTCCAACAGAATAATAACGAATGGAATAACAGAAGTTCTCTTCATGAATATAAAAGAAATAATATTCCCTACCGTTTTAAAGAAGAGCTGAAGTAAGGAAGTAGTTAAGTAGCAGAATACTCTTCTTCTCTCTCTCTCTATAGTTTCTCTCTCTAGAGTTCAGTGAATTCGTAAGAAATAATGAAGCAATGAGCTGCTATTTATAGAAAAATAGAATGCATAGTAACTAATCCATGAACGGTCCAGATTGATTACTTTAATCTGACGGTCCATATTTAAAGAAAAATCTTTTAAATAAAATAAAATATATTCTATTTATAGAATAACTTTAATAAAGTATTTTGTTTTATATAAAAAGATGTTTCTGTTTTATTACGTTAATAATACGAATAAAACAAAACGTCATTATCGCTAAATAATTCATATTATTAACTGACAATAATAGAATCAAACTGAGTGACTTCTCACATAAGCATTAATAATCAATACCGTGTGCTACTATGCAACCACACGTATTACTGTACTTTTACTACCGAGTAGTTCAACAGCAACAATGGTAAAATTTCCGCCGTTATTTTTAATAAAATATTTTTGTCGTTTTCTCAATCCGATAATAATTCCGTTGTGGGGTCCACCAATGATTGTGTCGTTGTACGAATATTCCCTGTTAAAACGAATATTCCCCGACCAATCGAATATTATATAACAACTTGCGTACTTTGCAAAATTTATAAATATTACCCACAACTATAACATTATATCAAATTAACTCCATAATATTCAAAAATGATATTTATAAAAAAATTCATCTTTATTTATAAAAGTTGGGGTCTTACAGTTCAAGTTCAAGTCATAGCCTATATCCGGTGTTTCAACTAGAAGTACTGTCTTTACAAGGTAATGGATGTTATTTTATTCAAAAATGATATTATTTATTCAATATCATTATGCAGAAATATTGGTTGGAATTTTTTTATCAAATTTAGAACTTTTAATGTCGGGGTTATTATTCATGAGTTACTATTCACGAGTTACTATTTACCAAAAAATAAAATTTTCTTCTTTTCGTCCAAAATATCTATTCTGGATACTAGCTTTGATTGTATCCATGTTTTGATCATTCTTGAATTTTACTTCACTATGTTTATTTATAAGGTATTTTTGGACATGGATAAATCGAAATACGAATCCTTAATATTTATTCTTTTGTTTCACTGGATTCGTTTTCTTTAAAATATTTTTCATCATTCTAAGTCCTAAATGATGATATAACTAAATATTTTTGGCCTGTAGTGCAAAGATTAATGATTATATGATGAATATCTTTGGCCCGTAGTGCAAAGATGAACAGGTGTTGAGATGAACATGACCAACTGATGAATATCTTTGGCTTGTAGTGCAAAGATGAATATTGATTGATGTTACAGGGATAAAATGTTGATGATGGACTTTTAAATTCATAGATAATCATAGATTTCATTCTCTACATAACTCTTCTATGAATTATTATTTTCTGCTGCGAATATTGATTTAAAACTTGTTGTCTGTTGTATTCTATTAGATTTTTTCCTGTTGAAGACTAACGATAATTTGTTCTGTATTATCTTAGTCATAATGTTCTTTACTGGGCTAGTTGAGCTCACCCTTTTCCTTGTTGTTCCATTTTTCTTCTCAAGAGACGAGAATATAGCGAGAACTAGTTGGGGTGTGGAGTGATGGTTCAAGACAGTTGTTTTAGTAGTCCTTACTATTTTGTAAAATAGTGTATCAATAATTGTAATGAGGACTTATTTGAGTGTGAATATTGTCTAGAAGACAATATTTGTATTTAAACTCACAGTTTATGTGTTGTCGTATTTTGCGCGACAATTGTATTAATGAAGTTGTAGTTGTTTCTGTACCATGTATTTTGGCGACTCAGAATGGGTGTTGTATACCTATTTTGGGGGCGTCACACTGCGGCTCGGGTTCGGCGCTGTGGCGAGAGAACTATGTCAGGCAGCGGCACTGCAGCGCGAAGTTGGCGCTGTGGTGCTGACTTCGGCTGTGCGGCGCGGGTTGCTGGGCTGCGACTCTGACTTTAGCGCTGAGGCGTCGAAACTTACAGAACCGAGCACGAAGACCAATTTCAGTCTAATTAACAGTTTTTAGCAGCTAAATTCACACATATAACTTATGTAAATCACACATAGATATTACCAAGCATACATATACCAATTCAGCACAACTTAAACAACAATTTAAGATTGAATCCTTGAAAGCACTGTTTTAAAACCCAAAACTCCATTATTGATAGTTGTTTAACACAGTGAACATTGTAATACCAATTTGATTCGTTTGAACCACGTTCTGTTTAAATTCTTACCCAATTAACATATACTAGGTTCAATTTCACAATTAACATATACTAATTTTGTTATCTTACAAAACATGTTCATGCATATATTTTTATTGTAAAATCAATTTCCTTCTCTAACAGACTTAATTCATAGAATCACATACATGTATATTCTCATTATACAATCAAATATATATATATATATATATATATATATAACACTATAACATTACATATACACATAATTTCCATCACCAATTATAAAGAACGTAGTTTACAGACAATTTTGTAGAAACTTTATATTACATTCAAGAACACAGAGAGCGTACAACATATATACGTATATAGTATTAAGATTTATGGGAAAATACCTTTTGTTTCTTTGTAATCCTTTCTAACACCACTAAATTTGTTTTGAAATTACAGAACCCTTTCTCTCTCAAAATTTCTCTCTGAAAACTCTTTCTTTTCTTTTTCTCTGTAACTTTTCTTTCTTCTCTCAATATTAGACTAGGCTACTAACTAGAATACATAAACCAAAACTAACTGATAATCAAACGCATAAAATAAAACGGATATGGCCAAAATAAGCCTAATCAATAACAACAGTTACAAACTATAACGTATAAATTATAAATATATTTTGTATTGTATTTATTTAATTTATATTATTATAATTCAAAATTCAAAAGAAATCCAAAAGCCATAAGGCTCCGTTTGGCAAAACCCTTTAAAATTAAACGCTTAATATGTTTAAGCCTTGTTTGGCAAAACTAATTTAAACTCCTTTAATTTATTTTAATAACTCCTTTATAATAGTTATTTGTCACACTTTATTTAATTAAGTTTTCATACTTAATTTAATTAATTTAATAACAATTTACTGAATAAATCATTTAATCATTATAAACTCTCTAACTTAATTATTAAATTAAATTAGAATATTATCTCATAATAATTAATTTCCTTAACCCATTAATTACTTATTTAACAAATAATTAACTAAATCAAATCAAATCAAATATTATTCAACGATAAACACATCCATTAAATATTTATATAATTCAATAAATATTTAAAATTACAATTTAAAATTCTGGATTGTTACAGATTATGCTTTTCATTCTGCGATTGATAGGGCCCAGGATCGAGTCTTTTATTTCCCACCTCAATTTGAAGACTTGTTGTGGTACATGATGGATCGTAGGATGGCGTATCTTATTATGGAGGAAGAGTGTAGAGAAGCTTCTCAACGTCTTAACATGCCAAGATAAAAAGAGTAATAAGATGTGTGACTAAATATGTGATTAAATAAATTATAAATCCCTTATTTTGAGATAAATAAAAGGGTAAGATGAGTATGTAATCCTGAGACTTGTCAAGTTCAGGAAAGATGATGTTGATAGCAGAGATTGCTATCCTTACTATGTTATGAAAAGCTATGAATAAATAAAATGTTGAAGTTTATTGAAATGTTATGTGTTAAGCTTTAATCTTAGAATGTTTAAAGTTAAACTTTAAAATATTCAAGGAATTGAATAGTGAACTAATAAGCGTATATTATAAATAGAAAATGCCTCCTAGAAGAAGACAACCACGCCAACAATCACCTCTTGAGAGGTCTACAAACAATAACAAATATGATGCCAACGCTAACCCGATTCAAGTGTTGGTGACTTTGTTAACGGGAGCACTTGCGAATCAGCCACAAGCTCAAGTTACGACTTTCAAGGACTTCAAAGCGGTTGGACCGCCGGAGTTTCAAGGGTCGATGAATCCAGTTGAGGCCCAAACCTGGATCATGGAAATGGAGAAGGTTTTTGATGTTGCTAGAGTCAATGATGATCATAAAACTATTTTTGCAACGTTTATGTTGAAGTCTGAAGCTAGCTATTGGTGGCAGGCGAATAAGGTTCGTGGGGGATAGGGGATAATAGCGTGGGATATGTAATACCCGAGAATTTCCATATATTAATATATATTAATGGAAACGAGTATTTATTAGAATAGAAACGACTTCGTGTTATGCGACGAGTTAACTCAATTAATTAATTTTTAATGGTGATCATTAATTAATGAGATGTGATTATTATTGTTAGCAACATGTCTATAGATGATTAATTGTTAAAGAGATCAATAATTACATTAATCAATGAGGAATGTATTAATTAATATTAGTGTTAATTAATCAAGAAGGTGAATAATTTATTTATTTGACATAAAACAAATAAGTAAGCTATTAAGATTATATTGACTATTATGTGCAAGTGTGCAATAATTAAATGTATAAAATATATGGAATACAACTATATTATATAGTGTGGTGCGATACTTATGTGACTATACAATATATCGCTACCTTATATTAAGATTTCTTAAACTATATGGTATGAAGCAATGTGATTGAACATATTAGAATTATATGTTATAAATATATCATGAAATATGTATGTGACAATTTTTATGGGGGTATACATTAAAATAAAATGTACATGGATTATATGATGTGAGTGTATAATTACTCCCAAATTTCCTATTATAGTAACACTTGGACATTAAAACCCATTTTTGGATAACAAAGTAACTGAATTGGATTGAGCTAAGCTTGTTGCCAAGATTTTGCTCTTGTCCCAAATTGAGTGACACAATAGTACAATGAACAGTAACTTGCACTCTATTTACGTAACTTTCAAGTGGCTAAGCATAGGTGATCATGGCTAGCAAGGTGGCTGGTATTGAGTTGTTAAACAACTCTTTAGTAACCTTTGTTTCCTTTCATTACACCATGAATTCAACCTCAGTATAATAAGATCGCCCAGCCCAAACTTCTTCTATAAATAGCAGACTCAATTCTCAGTATGTGTTGCTTGAAATTTGTCTGATAATTCTAAGTTGAGAGTTTCAAGTAGCTGAGCAATTATAGAAGCATACTCAGTATGTGAGGAGTTCAATTGAAGCTTAAGGAGGTATAACTTCTACTTTTGTGTTCTTGAGCTTAAGTTATCAAATTCTTGAAATTCTCGTGCAATCTTTGTTAATTGATGTAGAATAGCATGCCATTGTGTTATCTGAGCTTGTATACATGTTTAGGAGCAGTGTAGATGATCTGGATACAAGTTTAATGTTGGTTATGTTGGAACTCTACAGAAACAGAGTCCTTATTTTTCGTTCTGATCGAAGTGGCACGGCCACGCCACTTCTATAGTACATGACCGCGCGACCGCACCTGCTGCCAGTCATGTGTACAAATTTTTTGAATCATGTCCCATTCTGAGCATGTTACTTTGGTTAGAATATGCCTATAAACAACCTTAACGTGTGGACTAAGATTTTCTAGGTATATAGAAGCCATGTTAGTTTGTTTTAATATGAACATTCAAAGAAAATTTTAAGATTTGGAAAACTAGAATGTGTGAACATGGAGTAATATACTTTTTGATTTTGTGAACATGGAGTAATATACTTTTTGATTTTGTGAACATGGGTAGATAACCTAGACATATATGTAAACAAGTCTAACATAAGGCATAAGTTTGCTTCGTGTATAATAGGTTTTGCTAGCTTGATTTTAAACGAGTTTTTAAAGGAAAACTTGAAGTTTTGCAAAAAAAAGCATGATGAACATTATGCCTTCAAATTCTGATCTTTCATGCCTATGTAAATAACTTGAGTATGCGCACAAATGCATATGAAAGCATGAATTAGATAATATAGACGTATCTTGCATGCTTAAATGAATTTTACTAATGAAGACTTAAATTTTTGAAAACGAACTTGATAAACTATACATACGTTAAGTTGAGAATTTGTGAGTATGCTTTTGATGTCTAACATGTATATATGATAGTATGATGTATGGTAGGTAAAGTGGCTTTGCATGATTGGTAGCTTAATGTGAAGTTTTCAAAGACTAGTTTTGTCAATAACTATATTACAATTATTCTAGAATCTAATATCATAATTAGAGGTGTCATGCATGTAGACATGATTTACAAGCATGCTAGCTAGTCATGTGAATTGTAAAATAGTTGAGCATGTAATACGATAAGTCTAAGTAATGACTTCATACTTAAGATGCATGATGTAACTAACATAAGCATGTATAGTTGAGGCCAAAGGACCATGTATCATGTGTATAATGACTAGACCTGAAAGACCTTGTTAGCTTATCATGTGAAGTCTTGATTAAATGAAAATGAATAATGCCCTATGATATGTTTTGATGAAGGGTCAAACTTAGTTATTCACATAATAACATGTGTGTTGTGCATGATTATTCGTATATATGCAAGTCGTGTGTACGCTGGCTTTCAGCAGGAGCAGCCATGTCTTGATTTGCACCAGGAGCAGCGCGGCCGCGCCACTCCTCAGTACAAACCAACCGCGGCTGCGCCAGTCTATAGTAAGGTCTGAGTTCTGGTAATAATTTAAAAGCTGATGCATGCCTATATGATTACTCTAATTTATAATGCATGTCCAGTATAGTAGTCATGTGTTAATAAGCATGTTATCGAAAGGATATTATGATGAGTTAGTGTTTACAACTTTAAAGTCAAATCGTGATTTCAACTATTGCATAGTGTGTTAGAAACTAATTTGCATGTGATGACATACGTATAAGATTATGCGACTAGAAGACTAGCAATATATGTTAGCATTGATAAAGTACACTTGTGTATGGTAGTAAGTTAAGATGTTAGGTGTACATGTTGAACTTGTATAACTAATGTGATTATACATGAATAGGATATCATAGTGCATTGGATTGATATTAAGCTTTACTTTGGTAAACTAAGCTTGAGGCAAGTATCCGAAACTCTCTTTTATATTGAGCAAGTTTCCTAACTTACACAACTTTGGATTTTGTGCAAGTTTCTTGAATTTCATGTGATTCGTATATTGATTGCAAGTATCCTAAACCCTTGCATTACTTTATTCAACGGATATCGTAAGCAAACCTTATCTCTTTGAATGCAAGTTATATTACCTTCTCGTTCAATTGAGCTAGTATGTTAAACTCTTGAAAAAACTATTATTCATGTTGAACTTGGTATTATTCTTGATATGTGAAAGTGTATATGCCATTTGATTCGGTAGACTATATGTATGTTTATAAAACTATTCAAACCAATTGACTGGTGCGAAAATCTCGAAAACTGAGTTGAACAGCCCTTATGGTAAGGGGAGTGTTTATTGTTGGAAGCCCTAACACACGCATGAATATTACTGTGTAGTTATGCATAACTTAGAGTATTGTAGACTGATCATTTATCATACTTGAATCTTTTGGGTTATCAGTTTAATATTGGTAATTCTAGTAGATGTTCAATAGTCCTTAGTGACTGTTTAGTATAAATTATTTTATCTAGTTGGATACATTGATAGCCTTTGAATTCATATATATCTGTTGATCTATATTGAATTATTGTTTCATATTCCAAGGATGGGATTCAAGAATTGTTGATATTCGTTATTCATGATTTTATTCTGAAACTCTGAACTATCTTAGAGATGATACTTCGATATTTCAAACTCGTGTTATAAAAACTCTTTTCCCTTGTTGTATATTACTTGATGGGCAATTTGTGCTCATTCTTGTTTATTTAAAACCTTTCAGTTAAGGTGGAACAAGGAAGTGTCTCTGGGAAAGACAAGGGCAAGGACAAGGCTACCGACTAGCTTGTTCCTTTATGTTTAAAGTTGTTATGTTGTATTAAGAATGTTTGCAGACTGTGTTTAAGCTTAAGTAGGATCATGTAATAAGTCTTTATTCGATATTATTATGTAATCTATTAAGTACTGTAGGTTGCGAGACTTAGGGGAATAATTATAATAAATCATTGTATATTATTCTAAATTAGATCTTCCGCTGTGAATATGTGATTTTAGTTATTATTGTATTACTATGAGCACGTGACTAACCGAATTCGAGTGACCAAGTGGCGGTCCGAATTTGGGGGCGTCACAGGATAGGTTCAAAGAAATGTTTTTCGAAATGTACTTTCCGACTAGTTCCCGGAATCAGTTGAAAGTTCAATTTTTGGAGCTAAAGCAAGGAACCATGTTTGTGCCAGAGTATGTTGCAAAGTTTAATGAGCTGGCAAGGTTTGCTACGTATCAAGTCAATACTGATGAGCGTAAGGCAAGAAGGTTTGAACAAGGGTTGAAGCCTTGGCTGTATAGCAAGGTTTTAATGTTCCAGTTAAACACGTTTGCAGTGGTATTGGAAAAGGCAATTATCGCAGGAGGTGGAAGCGATGCCTTAACCAAATATAATCAAGAACAAAAGAAGAAAAAGAATGAGAATGAAGACAAGGTTGGTGGAAGTAATGATGGAAATAACAACGAGAAGAGCTTGTGATACTTGCAGTAAGAACCACATTAGTGTGTGTTTGAAGGGAAAGCATGTGTGTTTCAATTGTGGCCAGGAGGGTCACATTGCACCAAACTATTTTAGCCCAAAGAAGGGAGCCTATTTCACTTACGGGTTGAAGGATCACATGGCTCGTGATTGCCCTAAAAAGACAACGGGAAGCGCAAGTGGAAGAAAAGGAAACAACAATGGTGGTACTTTAACTGTCACTGGACCAATGCAATCAAGTCGGCCTACTGCTAGGACTTTCAATATGACCTTGCAAGATGATGTGTAGTCAAAGGATGTGGTGTCAGGTATCATTCTGATTAATGGTATTAATGCTTATGTGCTATTTGATTCGGGTGCTACTTGTTTATTTATATCCGATGATTTTGCTCAAAATTTAGATTTGCCTAAAGAAGAATTAGATTTCCCTTTAAGCATAGAGATTGTGAATAGGGAAGTGATTCCTATTAGGTTTATATACAAGAATTATAGAGTGGTTATAAAGGGTCACGAGATGATGGTTGATTTAATACCAATTAAACTTGGGGAGTTCGATGTCATTTTGGGAATGGATTGGTTATTCAATTACGAAGCAGTAATTGATTGCCAAAAGAAATGTGTTAACCTTATGACTCCGTCAAAGGTGGTGTTTTATGGCAGCAAGTCGCCTTGAAAAGCAAGTTGTCTGACGGTGATGCAAACCAAGAAGTTACTGAGACAAGGATGTCTAGGATACTTAGCCTACATAGTCGATACACAGAAGAAGAGTGCGAGGTTAGAAATATTAAATTTATGGTATAAGAATAAAATGAGGTGGAAGAGATAAAATTGAATTTGGATTTCTTTTTAATAATTTTTAAATCTTTTAAACATGTGTGATACGTATAATACTATTTTATATATTTTGATGATAACAATTATATTGTAATTAATTAAATATGTAATTATTTTATCTTATTATTTTATCAAAACTATTTTCTGTTCTTACTTGAATTAATTTTTATTGACCTTGATAATTTAAATGTCTAAGTATTAAATAAATTGATTCATATAAAATTTAAGGCAAGAAGATCCTATTTCTTTTTTTTCAAAACCAAAGTTGGGCAAAATGTTTTATGCATGCATACATTATAAGCATTAAAAGTTAAATACAAATATTATTTTATAACAAGTATATATTTATATATAAACCGGATACATACATACATATATATATATATATATATATATATATATATATATATATATATATATACACACTTTATAATCATGCATGTGTATTATCTAAATGCATGCATGCGCCTAACAATATATAAGTATAATATACATACTAAGCATATGTGATATGCTGGCAAGTAATTGTGTTGGCAGCACCGTGACATCTATTTTGGGACTGAAAAACCGTGTATGTACTCTGGCTATCTATTAAAAGCTTCAAACCATGTGGTCAAAGAAAAATAAATGCTATGTTGATAAAAATCAGACCGGGCGAAAAATGAAGTACTTACGCGTAAAATCTGTTCCAATCTGGACCGTTCAATTCAAAAATTGATCATCCAAACCGTGCATTCAAAATTAAATTTTGAAAATTACATTTTTGCTCTCAAACTCAAAAATCTATAAATGGGTAGTATTTCATTCATTTGGTTTTTACCAATTCAGTGAAAAGCAAAGCATATTCTCCTTGCCTACATTCTCTCTAAAATCTTTATATCTCTTCTTACAAAAGTTCTGATTATTTTAGAAGGAAAAATTGGTCCAAGTATTGAGATAAGTTTAATTTTTGTTGAATTATTTCTTACTTGTATTATATCTATAGATATACGAATATACATTATTATACACAATTTTATATATCTATATTTCATCAATTTGTCAAATAAAAGGATACTTGGGCGCCGCAAGACTACGGAGATACACCTCTACAGAGGGGAATTCGAATCGTACGATTCCTTATAGTCTTCATGTAACACCCCCTTCCCGAAAAAAAAAGGGAGGTCACGCGCAAAGCACAACAAACTTCAAAATAAATAAACAGAGCACTAATGACTTCAAATATGTAATAATGATATCCATCAATAAAATATTAAATACAATTCTCCAAATAGAGTCAAAATAATCAAAACCTAAAATTGAATCAACCTAGACGGTCAAAGGCAACTCTCTCATCACACTAGCCTTGAAGCACCCCTACAAACTTGTCGGAAGAAAAATACAGCATGAGCCAATTGCCCAGTACGGATATAAAGATACAAAAGATATACAACTGAAATATGAAATCAACAGAGACAAAATATTATCTCTGACAAAAAAATAAAATCTCTAAAGATTTGAATAGAATATATCTGAACCAACAAAATTAACGAAACAAACAGAAGAGTAAAGAAAATAATCAACTGAAATAATTAACCCAATTAATTGAACTGAACAGAAACCAACAAACTAATACAATAAAATCAAAGGCTAAAACAAATGGTTGAGGTTATTTCATACCGATTGAGCTCAAAAATAAACCTTGCCACACAGACAAGTCAAAATAATGCCACATAGGCAAATAAAATGATGCCACACATGCAATCAAAATAATGACACACATGCAAATCAAATGATGCCACACAAGCAATTAAAATAATGCCACACAGGCACTCACACATTGGACCGTGAATCTAAATGTATGCAAATCGAATAAGTGTGTTTGGCACAACATCACAAATCCGTAGAACAGAAAACTAAGGTTAACACATACGCCTCCCACAACAAAACACCAAATGACCCACTTCCTCCAGAGCCCAAACGGAGACGTCGTGGACTAATCACACCGCCACGGAGAGTGTCATGCCTCTCGTCCGAAGATGACATGCCTATGGTACCCACACAGGTGGTTATAGCTCAGGTATACCGTACGGTATATTCTAACAAAATATCATGTCACAACACATGCGACATAATAACAATAAAATAGATACCGTGTGACGCCCCCAAAATAGGTCCAATCCATCCAACCCATTCTGAGTCACCAAATACATGGTACAGAAAATAACTACAACTTTATTATTACAATTGTCGTGCAAAATACGACAACACATATACTGTGAGTTTAAATACAAATATTGTCATCTAGACAGTATTCATACTCAATTAAGTCCTCATTATACTTATTGATATACTATTTTACAAAAAAATGAGGACTACTAAAATAACTGTCTTGAACCAACATTCCATACCCCGACTAGTACTCGCTATATTCTCGCCTCCTGAGAAGAAAATGGAACAACAAGGAAAAGGGTGAGCTCAACTAGCCCAGTAAAGAATATTATGACTAAGATAATATACAACAAATTATCGTTAGTCTTCAACAGGGAAAAAATTAATAGAATACAATAGACAACAAGTTTTAAATCAATATTCGCAGCGGAAACAGCAAACCATTAGAAGAGTCAAGTAGAGAATGAGTTCTACTATCTTCTAAGATTTAAAAGCCCATCATCAATATTTTATCCCTGTAACAACAATCAATAACCATCTTTAATCAAATATTCATCTTTCCACTACAGGCCAAAGATATTCATTTGTATCACCAGTCGATCATGTTCATCTCAACACCTGTTCATCTTTGCACTACGGGCCAAAGATATTCATCAGAAATCATCAATCTTTGCACTACAGGCCAAAGATATTCAATTATATCATCATTTAGGACTGAGGATGATGAAAAATATTTTAAAGGAAACGAATCCAGTGAAGCAAAAGAACAAATATTAGGGATTCGTATTACAGTTTATCCATGTCCAAAAATACCTCATAAACAATCATAGTGGAGTAAAATTCAAGAATGATCAAAACATGGATACAATCAAAGCTAGTATCCAGAATAGATATTTTGGACGAAAAGAAGGAAATTTCATTTTTTTGGTGAATAGTAACTCGTGAATAGTAACTCGTGAATAGTAACTCATGAATAGTAACCCCGACATGAAAAGTTCTAAATTTGATAAAAAGTTCAAATCAATACTTCGGCATAATGATATTGAAGAAAATAATATCATTTAAGAAGAAATAACATCCCTTACCTCGGAAAGACGGTACTTCTGACTGGAATGCTAGATATAGTGCTGAAGGAAACTTGTACCGTATAGCAACACTCAAAGTATCAAATACTCACAAGAATACGCTCGATATAGAGAGAGAAATAGAGAGAAACTTGTGTTTCTGGTGTGATTTTCAATTCTAACCTAAGCACCTATTTATAAAAAATTGCTTAGAACACCAAAGTAGAAAATTGAATATAGTAATATATTTATAACCAAATTTTCCTTAGCCCACCACATCAAAAACATATTTTTCACACAAATGCACCAAAAATGCAAAACATGTTTTAAACAATTTTTGTAACAAAAATCAATTCAGACTCAATAATTCGGAACTTCAATAATTCGTAATAAATAGCCCTTTTTGTCAGAAAATTCGAATCTTGCGAGTTTTTATAGGAAATTCAATTCTCTACAACTTTACAGAAGAAAGTTTTTTCAAATTCCAAACAGAAATTGACCGAAATCCACCAACGGGCGATTTTACAGTCTATAATAAATTTTCGGTCAAAAATTGTGTCCACCAACACACAAAACATATGTTAAACATTTAATCCAACAAAAATACTTTTTCTCCTCATTTATTCATATATCCCACATTCATTGTAAAAATATCACCATTAATATATTATTAAAATAATATATTTAAATGAATTATTTTATCAGAAAAAGATAAAATATTAATTTTCAACAATTGTCACATTAAAATTTTCTCCATCTATATCCTCATAAAATCAATATTTTCTTCATCATATAAATCAATAATTAATTATACACAAATAATATTACAGAACCACAGTACTGGCAATCAAGCCGTTCCCAGGAAAGAGGGGGCTTTCCAATAAGGATCTCTCCTTACTGGCGCGCAATTAGATGACCAAACCTCTCCTTAGACAGAACTTTCTAGACATTGCCAATAATATTATCTAATAATATTATTCAGATAATATGAATTATTGCTCCGATAATAGAAAATACTGTGTAATGACAATTATTAAAACAACAGTAATATAAAATATCAACGCAACAATTATTGAATCAATAAAATATAATATTGAACAGTAATTACTGTAACAATTATTGAGTAGTGCCTTCTTACGTAAGAATCAATAATTGGTGCAATATCGTGTGCTACTGTGCAACAACGCGTATTACTGTGCTTTAACCACCGGGTATTCCAACAGTATTAACGGTAACAACTACGCCGTTATTTATAAACAACTTATTTTTGTCGATTTCTTCATTCAATCGCTTTCCGTTATGGGGCCCACAAAAGACTGCGCCGTCGTACGAATATTCTCCGACAGTAAGAATATTCCACGACCAAGCGAATATTCCCCGACAACAATGAATATTTTATAATCACTTGCTTATTTAAAATATTTGCGCATTTCTCCCATAACTAACCACATTAATCAAATCAACCCTTACTATTTCAAAATAATAAATAGAGGAAATTAAATTTTATTTATTAATAATTTGGGGTCTTACAACCTCCCCTCCTTATGAAATTTCGTCCTCGAAATTGACATACGTACCTGGTGTTTCGAAAGGATGAGGATACCTCGCTTTCATTTTCGTTTCCAATTCTCAGGTCATTTCCTCAATAGCATGGTTTTTCCACAAAATTTTATCTTGTGGTAAGACCTTCGTGCGTAGGACATGCTCCTTCCTATCCAAGATCTTGACAGGTACCTCTTCGTACGTTAAGTCTTCAGCTATCTCGTTTGGTTCTAACTCAATAACGTGGTTCGGGTCGTCCACATATTTACGTAACATCGATTCATAAATAACGTTATGAACACGTGACATACTTAGCGTTAAGGCGAGTCTATAGGCCACAGTTCCTACTCGATCGAGGATTTCAAATAAATTGAAGGCTTGAGCTTTCTTCTCTTCATCGACTCTTACTTCTAGAATAACACATTCTTGCACCTTCTTCTTTATATTCATCAGCTCCAGGTCTGTAGCTTGAGTGGCTTTAACGTTATCGATTAAAGTCGATTTTACTCGTATATCATCACGTGGGTCCCTAGAGTCATTAACTCTATCTCTATCATTTATAAATTATACAAAATAGGTCTTTGTGTTCAACAATATCGCACTCGTACTCGCATATGATCAATGTGTCAGCTACCACGTTTACTTTTCTAGGATAGTATTGGATGGTGTGATCGAAATCTTTCAACAGCTCGAGCCAACGTCGGTGTCGCATGTTGAATTCTTGGAAGCTCTTCTCGCATTCCTCGGTCCATTCGAAGTTTGTATCTTTTCGAGTCAGCTGAGTTAATGGAGTAGCGATTCGAGAAAATCCTTTTACGAATCTCCGATAATAACTATAAAGCTACGTATTTCGATTACTGACTTAGGTTTGCTCTTAACTGTGACTCATATCCCAATCTTGGATAGCACGTCACAATGACACCTATCAGTTTACTACCGCACGAATATGGCGTCCCCTACAGAGAGTCTGGATTCAGTGCATTCCACAAAAGAAGTCACCGGATAAAGGCTCGGGTACAAACTTCTACAGTTGGGTTTTTAACTCTTGAAGTTAAATAGGAGCCATTCGATATGAGATTTTAGAAGTGAGATTTGTACCAGATTCAAAAAGGATACAAAATTCAATATCACACGTAGGCCAAGAGATTCTTCAGGAAATACGTCAGGGATTTACTAACAATAGAAATATAATTCAAATCTGACGTATTTTGTTCAAGTCCATAACATAGCTAAGAAAGCTTGACATCCGTTTTTCAATAAACGAATGACTTTACGGCTTGATATGAAAGAGTTTGACTTCAATGGTTTGGTTGCTTGAATTTGAATAACAGGTTGCTTAGGAATATGAAAACTAACAACCTTACGAAAGCAATTAATTTTGGCGTGATGAGTAGTTAACCAATCAATTTCTAAAATCACATCAAAAGCAAGTATCTTTAAAGAGATAAGGTCAACAGGTAATGTGATGGTGTCAACTTGGATCAAACAAGATTTATAAACAATGGATGTGAAGAAAATTTCTCCTAACAGAGTTTCAGCAGATAAGTCAAAGTCTAATTTCCCCGGAGTCAAGTTTAAACGTTGAACGCAAGCAAGAGATAAATGAATGGGTAGAACCGGTATCTAATAAGATATAGACTTCGCAAAAATTTATAATTAACTAACCCATGCTAACTTCGTTCGGGTTCCTCGCATTCTGACCAGTCACGAAAAATGCTCTTCCAGGAACCGTTGACTTTGACTTTTCTAGGACAACTTTTTGAGTCACCGTCCCCGCTGAACTTGGTTTTGCATAAATTGCAAAAAGCTTCTAAACATCCCATCGTTCATCGTCTGCTCAGTGGTGTTGTTCACAGGAGGAACATTGCCAGCCTGTTGCACGTTCTCCTCGTTGGTGAGTATAGGCATCTCCACCGTCTCATTTACCCCACTGTTAACATTCTCAGTCGACATTCTCAAATACTGCTATAAAACAAGGGTTAATTTAAGAAATTAACAAATCACATAATATCCCTATATTATGACCGACCAACAAATAAGCTTAGGTAGGACACACTAGCTAAGGATTTACTCGTCTCTCCCCTCCTAGTTCTATTCCCCGATCTCCGCCAGAGATCATATCCCTAAGCTCTGATACCAACTGTGACGCCCCCAAAATAGGTCCAATCCATCCAACCCATTCTGAGTCGCCAAATACGTGGTACAGAAAATAACTACAACTTTATTATTACAATTGTCGTGCAAAATACGACAACACATATACTGTGAGTTTAAATACAAATATTGTCATCTAGACAGTATTCATACTCAATTAAGTCCTCATTATACTTATTGATATACTATTTAACAAAATAGTGAGGACTACTAAAATAACTGTCTTGAACCATCATTCCATACCCCGACTAGTACTCGCTATATTCTCGCCTCCTGAGAAGAAAATGGAACAACAAGGAAAAGGGTGAGCTCAACTAGCCCAGTAAAGAATATTATGACTAAGATAATATACAACAAATTATCGTTAGTCTTCAACAGGGAAAAATTTAATAGAATACAATAGACAACAAGTTTTAAATCAATATTCGCAGCGGAAACAGCAAACCATTAGAAGAGTCAAGTAGAGAATGAGTTCTACTATCTTCTAAGATTTAAAAGTCCATCATCAATGTTTTATCCCTGTAACAACAATCAATAACCATCTTTAATCAAATATTCATCTTTGCACTACAGGCCAAAGATATTCATTTGTATCACCAGTCGATCATGTTCATCTCAACACCTGTTCATCTTTGCACTACGGGCCAAAGATATTCATCAAAAATCATCAATCTTTGCACTACAGGCCAAAAATATTCAATTATATCATCATTTAGGACTGAGGATGATGAAAAATATTTTAAAGGAAACGAATCCAGTGAAGCAAAAGAACAAATATTAGGGATTCGTATTACAGTTTATCCATGTCTAAAAATACCTCATAAACAATCATAGTGGAGTAAAATTCAAGAATGATCAAAACATGGATACAATCAAAGCTAGTATCCAGAATAGATATTTTGGACGAAAAGAAGGAAATTTCATTTTTTTGGTGAATAGTAACTCGTGAATAGTAACTCGTGAATAGTAACTCATGAATAGTAACTCATGAATAGTAACCCCGACATGAAAAGTTCCAAATTTGATAAAAAGTTCAGATCAATACTTCGGCATAATGATATTGAAAAAAATAATATCATTTAAGAAGAAATAACATCCCTTACCTCGGAAAGACGGTACTTCTGACTGGAATACTAGATATAGTGCTGAAGGAAACTTGCACCGTATAGCAACACTCAAAGTATCAAATACTCACAAGAATACGCTCGATATAGAGAGAGAAATAGAGAGAAACTTGTGTTTCTAGTGTGATTTTCAATTCTAACTTAAGCACCTATTTATAAAAAATTGCTTAGAACACCAAAGTAGAAAATTGAATATAATAATATATTTATAACCAAATTTTCCTTAGCCCACCACATCAAAAACATATTTTTCACACAAATGCACCAAAAATGCAAAACATGTTTTAAACAATTTTTGTAACAAAAATCAATTCAGACTCAATAATTCAGAACTTCAATAATTCGTAATAAATAGCCTTTTTATCAGAAAATTCGAATCTCGTGAGTTTTTATAGGAAATTCAATTCTCTACAACTTTGCAGAAGAAAATTTTTCCAAATTCCAAACAGAAATTGACCGAAATCCACCAACGGACGATTTTACAGTCTATAATAAATTTTCGGTCAAGAATTGTGTCCACCAACACACAAAACATGTGTTAAACATTTAATCCAACAAAAATACTTTTTCTCCTCATTTATTCATATATCCCACATTCATTGTAAAAATATCACCATTAATATATTATTAAAATAATATATTTAAATAAATTATTTTATCAGAAAAAGATAAAATATTAATTTTCAACAATTGTCACATTAAAATTTTCTCCATCTATATCCTCATAAAATCAATATTTTCCTCATCATATAAATCAATAATTAATTATACATAAATAATATTACAGAACCACAGTACTGGCAACCAGGCCGTTCCTAGGAAAGAGGGGGCTTTCCAATAAGGATCTCTCCTTACTGGCGCGCAATTAGATGACCAAACCTCTCCTTAGACAGAACTTTCTAGACATTGCCAATAATATTATTTAATAATATTATTCAGATAATATGAATTATTGCTCCGATAATAGAAAATACTGTGTAGTGACAATTATTAAAACAACAGTAATATAAAATATCAACGCAGCAATTATTGAATCAATAAAATACAATATTAAACAGTAATTACTGTAACAATTATTGAGTAGTGCCTTCTTACGTAAGAATCAATAATTGGTGCAATATCGTGTGCTACTGTGCAACAACGCGTATTACTGTGCTTTAACCACCGGGTATTCCAACTGTATTAACGGTAACAACTACGCCGTTATTTATAAACAACTTGTTTTTGTCGTTTTCTTCATCCAATCGCTTTCCGTTATGGGGCCCACAAAAGACTGCGCCGTCGTACGAATATTCTCCGACAGTAAGAATATTCCACGACCAAGCGAATATTCCCCGACAACAATGAATATTTTATAACCACTTGCTTATTTAAAATATTTGCGCATTTCACCCATAACTAACCACATTAATCAAATCAACCCTTACTATTTCAAAATAATAAATAGAGAAAATTAAATTTTATTTATTAATAATTTGGGGTCTTACATACCGTGTCACAACACATGCGACATAATACCAATAAAAGGGTTCTATATGTACATTTTGAATCAAATCAAATTATAGTCACAATGCCTCAAAAAAAAAGAAGGTAGCAACATGTACCGCTCTACAATTATCAAAAATAAATACTAAACATAATAACCTAATTCAAAGAGTACAAATTCGAGTCATATGTATCAACTCTAAAATGAAACTAATAAATAAATTTCACAGGAAACAATTATGTGAAATCATAACAGAATTCGAAATAAGGAAACAAACGAACAAATCAAATTTAACAAGAGTGTCGCTGAAAGAGTACGAAATCCGTACCTGAATTAAGCGATGTAATACTCAAAATTATAACCTCAACTATATAGTTCGCTAAACTCCCTCCGTCCGAACTAATTAAAAGAAAAAATAAATTAATTATGACTTAACAAAGTTATACATTACATTTAATAATCATTTACTTTTATAATTATGTTAATCATCAATATTTTCACATCTTATAGTTACTACTACCATGCTTTAATTAACTAATTATATTGCCTTATTAATATATTTTATTATCTTTATATTATTCGTGTGGATCACTTTTTATTGGACAAGAGCTGTCATCCAATTAAATTATGTTAACTAAATTATTACATAACATGCATATATATATATATATATATATATATATATATATATATATATATATATATTACCATAAAAAAACTCAGGATAACCTTTTTCAAATTCTTGTTTACAGGGTATGTATAAACATTTTCTATATGTTCCATCTATTCCAAACAGAATGCTTACTCAATTCATATGGACATAAGCAATTACCACAATGTAACCACATGATATCTATATATACACATATTATATTATTAACAATATGTAATCTGGTTCCAAATTGCATGTGCATTCCTTATATATATATATATATATATATATATATATATATATATATATATATATATATATATATATACACATATAACTAATTAATTCTTATCATTATATGCGTTGACCCATCATAAGTATCAAAATCAGTCTACAAACTTTTATGTTTTCCTTCTCAATTGTCTACATTAATTCTCAATCCATTAACGACAACCATGAACTAAAGGAGTAGCTTACCTGGAATAATTAGCAACCGAAATCTAAATTGTTCTCCATTGCCGCTCCGTTCCGCTCTCTATCCTTAATCAACTTTTATCAGATGTATGTGAGGAAAATTAGGTATAGATACTTATTAATAGAGAGGTCTTATTCTAATAAACTTCTAATTGGGTTCAATTATTATTCAGACCCAAATTTTATTAATTAATTTATTCATCACTTATTAATATTTATTAGCCCACATAAATTAAATGACCACTTTTGACCCAAATAAAATGTAAAGTCCAATTAAAATATTAAAAATAAATAAATAAATTTATATATATATTTTTTCTGGGTATTACATTACCTATCCCTTAAAAAGGATTCCGTCCTCGGAATCAAAAGAATGGAACGTACCTAATTTTCAAAGAGATTTGGATATTCCGCTAGAATAGACTCCTTAATCTCCCAAGTAGATCCGCGCTCCGAATGATTATTATTATTTTTTTCCACAAAATTTTAACAAATGAGATTGTACCTTTTCCAATTCAATTATACTTTTATAAAATAAAATCAGTTAATATTTAATTATAGAAAAAAATGGGTTATTACACTTCAGTAACCTTTTATCGACAATATTTATATAAATATCGTAAAATAGATATGACGCTTGATAGCTCAAAACGACACTGAGATACTACTCCAAAAAGAGTAGTCATCCGAACTGGATTTGAGAATTGTAGTGATCTATTAAAAATATTTATATAAATATCAATTATGAAAATTATAAATTTTGTTGTACTTAGACGCCACAAGGTTACGGAGATACACCTCTACCAAGAAGAATTCGAACCGTACGATTCCTTATAGTATTATTTATAAAAGTTCACATAATAGATAAAATATTCTTATATATTATTTGAGTTAAACAATAATATTTGATATATCAATGTGTGATTAACTGATTCAAATATTATACTTGATAAATATTGCCTGAATCAATTTATTCTTTATATACAAGTAGTGATACATAAACATCATTCATATAATACTTGTTAAAGATTATTTGAGAAATAATTTTATTTAATCCATAGAAAAACACTCTTTGTTTTTTAAAGAGTTAATAATTCTTTATAAAGTACATTACATTTATTATCTGCTTAGACCAAAGCATTATTGAACTAAAGATAAAATTGACTCATCTGCTTATTCTAGAAGCATCTCTCTAATACATAAGAGTTACTTGAACTTTTATAACTGTGCATAATTTATATATATTTGCTTAAACAGAAGCGTCATTTGATCTAAACATAAATCTCTATCTGCTTTCAAAGAAGCATATTTTTAAATATAAAAGTCTATGAACTTTTATTTGTTCTTTAATTAATATATGCTTATTTGAGAAGCACTCATCTGCACTAAATTCTTATATGCTTATTTGAGAAGCACATTGTTGTAAATTTATTTGTAAAAAGAGAAAATGTCAGAGTTAGTTTATTTTATGTACCTGTGAGAAAGACGAGTAATTCTTCGACCAAGACCAGAGTCTTAGAGATGTCATCAGGAAGTTGGGTCTCTAGTGTACTTGTGAGGTGAGAAAGAGAATGTTATTTCAAGACCATATCATAGAATATAACTGAACTCAAAAAGAAAAAACAACCAAACTTGAGGAGGGAGCTAGGAGCTTGCTGTCCAAGATAGAATAGTTGGAAGTTTGTCTATAAAACTTTGTAAAGGCTTCTCTGCCTGTTGAAGGAGTTTTTATTATTGATAGTACTAGGATCTCAAGTTCCAAGTAGGGACTTGAGACTGAACGTAGCAACATACCAAGGGGTGTATGTTGTGAACCAGATAAATCTATGTGCATTGTGTGATTGAATTTTTATTATCTTACATGCTAATTTCTAAAACTGCAAATTGATTATTAAAAATTCAAAAAGGCCTAATATAATTTTTAACCTGTAATAATCTATTCAACCCCCCTTCTACATTATTATTGAACTTTCAATTGGTATCAAAGCGGTGCTCTTTAACTTGTTTGTTGAGTATATATAAGCATACCTATGAGTATATCCATGGCCTATGTGACGCCCCCAAATTCGGATACTTTTTACCTCAGATCTGGTACATCATTTCTATAACTATTGCGGAAGATATAAACATAAATTATTTATACATTAAACTTTTACACATCATTTCCAAGGTCTATAACATTAACTTAATACATATACCTTCAATATCTAAAAAGGTTTACAATGCTATTTTCGTCAGAAGATTTAATAGATCTAACTGGCACCATAATTTAATCTTGCACTTTGTCTTTACTTCTGTCTGTACTCGAGCTTTCATCTTAATCTGAAAATATTTATCATGATACAGCAAGGGTGAGCAATAAATTTGCCCAACAAGTTTTAAATACAATGAATATATATCATGATTGAAAAGAAAGAATAAACTTTCAAGTTTTTAATAATATAATAATTGCGAAATAACATGAATCAAGTTTCAATAATTGCATGACTGAATCAATAATATTTGAAGGTCGACATTGACCATGAACAATTTAACTGAACCTTATGGTAATGAAAGTGATCAATTTTTTATATCTGATGAACATATGCAACATGTACTAAGTGTGAATCAATAATCAGTAAAGATGTGAATAATCAACAATAATTATTCACTAACATGCTTTGAACATATATCTCAAGTTTGAGTTAGAGAAACTTGCATATACCGCTGATTACCACTAAGCAGTCTAATGTATTCTCTCATGAAAGACTTATCAATTATCAGATTGATCTTTCAATTAGCATAATATACCTGTTAACCCATAATACTATTTCTTTATTCATAAATTATCTAACAGTTAATCACAAAAATTAAATATTAGATAGCATCCTAACACATTAGTATTATTATCGTCATTTAATAATTCTTCAATCACTATATCATATACATTATGAGTTAACACTTAATCTTTCATATTATAAGTTCTTTTCTATAATCCAGTAGGCCAAATACTAATATTATAATCTGGATTATTTAAACATATCAAACCCGCAACCTGTGTTGAAACTATTCTTCAATTTGGTAAACTGCTTTTCAATCCAACAAATTGGATTCAAACAATTTATTTTAATTGTTTACACTTTACTAATTAATGCATTTAATCATTCTAAAATACCATATACATAAGATTTTATCACCAATGACCAAAACCTCCATAAAAAAGCTGCACATACTCTATTTAGAGTTTTCAAGCCATAACATCCTATTTTTCAAATTTTTAACATCACCTAACTAATTTAATTCATTTACTCATAACTAGTCCATTTTTATAAAAAATACCAAATCAGTCCCAAAAATTTTTCTTTTCTGGGATTTGACAGAATATAGTCCCATATTGAACATATATGTTTCCCGAAATTTTTAAACTTCATTTACTATTTTTGCAAATGGCCAAAACTGTCGGATCTTATGATATTTATCAAAAACTGTGCTTTTGTCCAAATATTCTGATATTTACAGGGTATACTCCTGTTATATACATGTACTCCCAATAAATTTTTTACCAATTTTGGAGTTAACCACAAGGAGTTATAAGAGTTTACTTTTAAAATAATCTTTTCCCGTAAAATCCATAACTCTCAATCTATACATCCAAAAATCTCTATTTTTGGACACAAACTAGAAACCTCATCCAATTATCATCACAAATTTTTCTAGAATTTTTTAGGATCGAAAAAATTACGAAACTGACCCTAGCAGAAACTGTTCCAAAATAGTTTTTATTATTTCTACTATTTTCGTCACATTTTCCAGTTTTGGGGTCCTTCACGGAAACGTTTATAAAACTAAATCTACAACTCGGATTTAGGTTCTGTCAGAGGCATTGGATTCATATTTTCTTGAACTACAATTTTCATTTATGAAACACCCAATTTGAAGCTGTATAGGACCCAGAAATTAGGGCCACAGTGGCTGGTCAGCAGCCTCACTTTCCGATTTTACCACGTAGAGGTGTTTTAACATAAATTCCATAACTTGTTCAATTCTCAAAATTTTTATGTCATTCAAAAGGGATTATACTCAAAACTTATAGCTCTAGCACAACGAACAAGTAGATCTCAAATATCAAAAATGAATCTTCACAATAAATCACATGGATCCCACATATTAACTAAAAATTTCAATAAAACTTATTAACTTCATTATTCCCAAATGTTTCTAACACAATCTAACATATATAACCAAGATACATAACATATCTCAAGATCTAACATTTTCATAAGGTTTTCACCAACAAGATCACAAAACTTCATAAATCACAATAAAAGTAACTAACTACACAAAACTTTAACTAAATTTAGAAAATAAATTTCTTTTTCTTTACCTTCATTCGCTAGCTACTTTCTCTCTCTTCCTCTTCTTCCTTCCGTTAATGGCATCTTTCTCTTTCTTTTTCTCTCTCTAAGTGGGCGGTTATAGGTGGAAATGAAGAGCCAAGTCCTTTCTCTTTCTTCTTCTTCCTTGAAGAATTTTTTTTCTTCTCTCTCCTCTTTCTTCCATGGTTGCCGCTTCCCTTCTCTCTCTCCCCCTCATGGTTGTCTCGTTTCTTTCTTTTTTCTCTCTCTTCCTTCTTCCCTTATCTTCCTTTCCTTCTTATCTCTTAATAGCTGATCCTCTTCTTTTTTTTTCTCTACCTCACATTTTAATTGGCCATGTGGCCTTCTATCTCCCTCATATCTTTTTTTTTTTACTTTAAAGAATTTCCAAAATGCCCATTTTTTAATTGGTTTTAAAATTGGGTCACTTATTTAATCTTTTGGGCTTTCCTAATAATTCTTTGGGTCATGTAATTTAACATAGTCCAATCATTTCCATCTTATCTCACCTTAAATATTTAATTAGGGCTTCCATTCTAAATATTTAGAATTTAAATTATTACTCTAGTACATTAAATTTTATAACCAAATTAAACTTACTTTAATTAAGTTATAAAATTAATAAACTTAAGATAATAAAGATATATCTCTTGACTTAATATAATTTTTAATATTATTGTTCTCTCACATGTTCCTTAATAAATAAACTTAGCTTGGGCCACTTAATTCAATGTGTTGGGCTTATTGGGTCACTTTCCCCCATTCTTGGTTTAATTTCTAATATTTATTTACTTAGCAAATATCTCACATGTTCCTTGACAATTGGGCTCACTTGGGCTTAACATTTTATTCCTTTGAGGCTTTCCAATTAAAATATTTGGACTTCCTAACTAAAATATTTGGGCCATAAAAATAAATATGGTCCATAATATTAAATTATATCTTACCATAATCATTTAATTAGAGTTTCCTTGTACTCCATTATAATTCATATACTTATTCATGTATATTTAATTTCTTAACCCAATTAGACTCGCCTTAATTAGGTTATAAAATTAATTAATTGAGATATATAAAATAAATCTCTTAGAATTAGTATATATTTTAAATATCATATTTCTCCCATCATATAACACTTAAGTTATTCAATTCTTAATTCCTAATATATAATTAGGATTACATTAGTTTCTTTTATTTATTTATATAATACACAAATATAAACAAATCACATAATATTCCTATTCCTTTACTCGCATATTCATACAAAATAATTTAATAGGTGGAGACATGATCCATAATTCTCTTAGATTAGGTCACAAGTATATAATTAAAATACTAGGACCACTAAATAACAAATAACCATTTAGGATATTTAATTCTCATACTTAATTTAAATAACTTATTTAATTTATACAATTTATATGGTATAATTAAATTTAATTTTCTCCTTCTCTCCATAAATTATTTTTAAAAAATTTATTTTATATATTAAATATATAATTTAATATATTCAATCATTTATTCAAATATGAATTTAATTTACTAAATAGTTGATGCCAACATACATATTTACATATTGGATCTCATCTCATATTTTTACTTTACATCCTTTGGTATAATATTAAATATTATACCATTATCCATATAACATAATATCATATACTCAATTATTTTCTTTCCTTTCTATAAATTATCTTCACAATTTATTTAACTATAGTAAATATATTATTATATTCACCACATTAAATACATGCATACATTACACTCAATAATGTAATATATAATTTCTTCAATAACATAGTGGATATACATGAATTATATTTAATGCCACCAATATTTTACCACATTAAAATAATTTAATATTATAAATTATTCTATTTTTACCCATCTAATTTCCTTTAATAATTTACTCCTACACTTTACTTACATATAATAAATATATAATTCTAATATATTTATTATACACCACATCACATATTGCATGTCGCATATTCCTTTGTGCACTACAATATCACATAAAATATCATATAATAAGAATTTTCTTTATTTAATTCTTATTTTAATATTACCTAAAAATTTGGGTTATCACATTCACCCATTCTTCTAAGAATTTCGTCTTCAAAATTATAGCATACTAATCTTTGCTTTTTCTATTGATCAAAACTAGGTTTTTTTACTTAACCTTTATAATTTCCTCCTTTGAGGATTTCTCATCTATTATCACATTTCACAATAACAACTCACTAGAAGTTTATGTAACACCCCAACTTATTAATGAATAAAATCAAATTTTCTCTCAATATTATTGTGAATAATAAGGTGTTAATTTGATATAATGCTTTGGTTATGGGTGAAATGTGCAAATTTTACGAAATAAACAAGTGGTTATAAAATAGTCATTTGTTGTCGGGGAATATTCGTTTGGTCGAGGAATATTCTTTTTGTCGAGAAATATTCGTACGACGGTACAGCCTTGTGTGGGCCCCATAATGGAAAGCAATTGGATGAAGAAAACGACAAGTATAAGTTGTTTATAAATAACGGCGTAGTTGTTACCGTTAATACTGTTGGAATACCCGGTGGTTAAAATACAGTAGCACACGGTATTGCACCAATTATTGATCCTTACGTAAGAAGGCACTACTCAATAATTGTTACAGTAATTACTGTTTAATATTTTATTTTATTGATTCAATAATTGCTACGTTGATATTTTATATTATTGTTATTTCAATAATTATCGCTGCACAGTATTTTCCATTATCAGATCAATAATTCATATTATTTGAATAATATTATTAGATAATATTATTGACAATGTCTAGAAAGTTCTGTCTAAGGAGAGGTTTGGTCATCTAATTGCGCGCCAGTAAGGAGAAATCTTTATTGGAAAGCCCCCTCTTTCCTGGAAACGGTCTGGTTGTCATAATTGTGATTCTGTAATATTATTTGTGAATAATTAATTATTGATTTATATGATAAGAAAATATTTATTTTTTTTGGTTATAAATGAGGGATATATTTTTGTGGTTATAAATGAAGGAATTAATGCTGAGTTGTTTTATCAGTATTTTTGTCGGAATGGAGGTATTAAAAATCAAACCAGTGTTTTTGAGTTATATTGCGTGAGTTATAATTTTTAATCCGACCGTTGGATCGTTGTGATTTTTGGATATGTTATACATATATAAGTTGAGTATATGTCCATAAATTTTGAACCATTAAAAATGAACGTATGATTTGTTATGAATTTTAAGAGATGACTGGTTCAGAAATTATTGAAGTTTCAGAATTTATCATTTTGGTGGAAAATTCTAGAATTGGTGGGCCCCACTTTTGGTTTGTGAGAAATGTGCTGAAATTTTTATTCAAATGTGGTGGGTGGGAATAGTAGCAGGTAAAGCCATCTGGTTGCAAGTCAAGTCTACTTCGGCGTGATAACATTTTCCTATAAATAGAGGGCTAAGTTAGAATTGAAAATCACACCAGAATTCATAAGTTTTCTCTCTTTCTCTCTCTATATTCTTGAGCGTATTTTGTGAGTATTTTGATACTTTGAGAGTTGCTATTCAGCACAAATTTTATTCAGCCTCATGTACGATATTCTGATCAGAAGTACTGTTCGTTTGAGGTAAGGGATATTATTTTCTTCTTAAATGATATTATTTTCTTCAATATCATTATGCTGAAATATTGATATGAACTTTTTTATCAAATTTGAAACTTTTTGTGTCGGGGTTACTATTCACGTATACGGCATTATTCACCGAAAAATAAAAAAAAATTCTTTTTGTCCAAGATGTCTATTATGGTTACTATCTTTGATTGTATCTATGTTTTGATCTTTATTTTTGAATTCTCCTTCACAATTGATTATTATAGAGTATTATTGCACTTGGATAAACTATAATACGAATCCCTAATATTTGTCATTCTGTCTCATTGGATTCATTTTCTTTAAGATAATTTTCATCATCCTCAGTCCTAAATGATGATATTACTGAATATCTTTGGCCTGTAGTGCAAAGATGAATGATTAACTGACGAATATCTTTGGCCCGTAGTGCAAAGATGAATAGGTGTTGAGATGAACATGACCGACTGGTGTTACAAATGAATATCTTTGGCCTGTAGTGCAAAAATGAATATTTGATTAAAGATGGTTATTGATTGATGTTACAAGGATAAAATATCGTTGATGGACTTTTAAATCTTAGAAGATAGTAGAATTTATTCTCTACTCGACTCTTCTAATGGTTTGTTGTTTCCGCTGCAGTTGTTGATCTAAAACTTGTTGTCTATTATATTTTATCAGATTTTTTCCTATTGAAGACTAATGATAAGTTGTTGTTTATTATCTTAGTCATAATATTTTTTACTGGGCTAGTTGAGCTCACCCTTTTTCTTTTTGTTCCATTTTTCTCAAGAGGCGAGAATATAGCGGGAACTAGTCGGGGTGTGGAGTGATGTTTTCAGTCAGTTGTCCTCACTATTTTGTAAAATAGTATTTCAATAATTGTAATGAGGACTTATTTGAGTGTGGATATTGTCTAGAAGACAATATTTGTATTTAAACTCACAGTATTTGTGTTGTCGTATTTTGCACGACAATTATTATAATGAAGTTGTATTTGTTTCTGTACCATGTATTTGGCGATACCTATTTTGGGGGCGTCACAATTGGTATCAGAGCTTAGGGATATGGTCTCTAGCGGAGATCGGAGAAAATAACTAGGAGGGGAGAGACGAGTAAGTCCTTCGCTAGTGTGTCCTACCTAAGCTTATTTGTTGGTTGGTCATAATATAGGGATATTATGTGATATGTTAATTTATTTAATTAACCCTTGTTTTATGGCAGTATTTAGGAATGGCTGCTGAGAACATTAACAATGGAGTGTATGAGACCGTGGAAACACCTTTAGTTACCAATCAGGAGAATGTGCAACAGGCTGGCAATATTCCTCCTGTAAACAACGTTACCGAGCAAATGATGAATGATGGAATGTTTAGGAGCTTTTTGCAGTTCATGCAAAATCAGACGAGGGAGACTCGTGTGCAGAATACGGGAGGAAATGATAACAACACGCAGTTTGTCACAGCCAAGCAGTTTAAAGAGTTGGGACCACCAGACTTTCAGGGAAAGCCAGATCTGATCAAGGCGAAAACGTGGGTCAAGCAAATTATCAAAATATTCGATGTCTTGGGATGCACGGAGGAACAGAAGGTTCCATTCGCAACCTTTATATTCCGCGGTGAGGCAGACTACTGGTGGAAGTCTGTGAAGCGTACCCAGCCTGACGCACTCAACATGTCTTGGGAAACATTTCAAAAATTGTTTAATGACAAGTACTTTCCTGAAAGTATTCGTCATACGAAGGAGGTAGAGTTAATTAGACTGGAACAAAATAACATAACGGTGTCCCAGTACGAGGCGAAGTTTGCAGAGTCATCCAGGTTTGCACCTCATTTGGTCGAGAATGAGGAACGAATGACAAGGATGTTTCTGAGAGATTTTAAACCCGAGATTCGGCAATATCTTATCTCTCATAAATTTTCTTTATATTCAGATGTTGTAAATAGGGCTCAATTATTAGAGCGAGATAATAAGTATATTCAACCGAGGGAACACAACTAAGGTAATACCGGTGGCAGCGGTCATCGGACCAATAAAAACCAGCAGGGAGGAAAACATTCGGACAAAAGTAACCACTCGGGTGGTCATCGTGGCCATGATAATAGGAGAGGTGAGTCAAGTGGAAATTTCAAGAAGAGAAGATTTAACGATGATGGGAAGACGTCGACAGCAGCACCAGGAACAAATTCTAGGGGAGGAGAACGACCGCCAGTTAGATGCTACAGATGCGGAGAGGAGGGACATATAAGTCCAAACTGTCCACAACAATCCAATGTATGTTATAACTGTGGAAAGGAGGGTCATATAGCTCGAGAGTGTTCTGTAGCAAAACCAAGTTCAGCGGGGATGGTGACTCCAAAAGTTGTCCCGGATAAGTCAAAATCAGCGGTTCCTGGAAGGGCGTTTGTCGTGACTGCCCAAAACGCGAGGAACCCGAACGAAGGTATAACGGGTTAGTTAATTATAAATTCTTGCGAAGTTTATACCTTACTAGATACCGGTTCTACCCATTCTTTTATATATCCTGCCTGTGCTCAACGTTTAAACTTGACTCCGGAGAAATTAGACTTTGACCTATCTGTGGAGACTCCGTTAGGAGAAACTTTCATTACATCTACAGTTTATAAATCTTGCTTAATCCAAGTTGGCACAATCACATTACCTGTTGACCTTATCTCTTTAAAGATACTTGCTTTTGATGTGATTTTAGGAATTGATTGGTTAACTACTCATCATGCCAAAATTGATTATTTTCGTAAGGTTGTTAGTTTTCATATTCCTAACCAACCTGTTATGCGAATTCAAGAAACCAAACCATTAAAATCAATCGTTGTTATATCAAGCCATAAAGCCATTCGTTTATTGAAAAACGGATGTCAAGCTTTCTTAGCCCATGTTATGGACTTGAACAAAAATATGTCAGATTTGAATAATATTTCTGTTGTTAGTGAATTTCCTGACGTATTTCCTGAAGAACTTCCTGGTCTACCCCCAAAACGTGAAGTTGAATTCTTTATTGATCTTGAACCCGGTACAAAGCCCATTTCTAAAATCCCATATCGAATGGCTCCTATTGAACTTCAGGAGTTAAAAGTCCAATTATAGGAATTGTTAGACATCGGTTTCATTCGTCCTAGTACGTCTCCTTGGGGTGCTCCTGTTTTATTCGTAAAGAAGAAAGACGGGAGTATGCGACTTTGTATTGACTATCGAGAATTGAACCATGTCACCATCAAGAATAGGTATCCGCTACCTCGTATTGATGACCTGTTCGACCAATTGCAAGGAGTATAATTCTTTTCAAAGATCGATCTTCGTTCTGGATATCATCAGCTGAAGATTAAAACTGAGGATATTCCAAAGACTGCCTTCAGAACTCGGTACAGGCATTATGAATTCTTAGTCATATCTTTTGGATTGACTAATGCTCCTGCTGCCTTCATGGATATGATGAACCGTGTATTCAAAGAATATTTAGATCAGTTCGTTGTTGTCTTTATTGATGACATCCTCATCTATTCCAAAAATCGTGAAGATCATGAGCACCATTTGAAGCTGGTACTGCAAAGACTTCATGAAAATAAGCTATATGCCAAATTGAAGAAATGTGAGTTCTGGCTTGAGGAAGTACCATTCCTTGGGCACGTGGTGTCAAAACATGGAGTATCTGTCGACCCGGCGAAGATTGAAGCGATACAAAGTTGGGAGCAACCGAAGTCGGTAACCGAAGTACGTAGCTTTCTGGGCTTAGCTGGTTATTATCGGAGATTTGTTGAAGGATTTTCTCGAATCGCTACTCCGTTAACTCAGCTGACTCGAAAAGATACAAAATTCGTATGGAGTGAGGAATACGAGAAGAGTTTCCAAGAACTCAAGAGGAGACTCATTTCAGCACCTGTTTTGACAATACCATTTGGTTCGGATGAATTTGTTATCTACAGCAATGCTTCAGGCAAAGGGTTAGGATGTGTTCTCATGCAACATGGAAAAGTCATAGCCTATGCCTCGCGATAACTCAAAGAATATGAGAGGAATTATCCTACTCATGATTTGGAGTTGGCAGCAGTCGTTTTCGTGTTGAAGATCTGGAGACACTACCTGTATGGGGAGAAAGTGGAGATCTATAAGGATCATAAAAGCCTCAAATATTTCTTCACCCAAAAGAAACTCAACATGTGGTAACGACGTTGGCTTGAGCTGTTGAAAGATTACGATCATACCATCCAATATCATCCTGGAAAAGCGAACGTAGTAGCTGACGCATTGAGTAGAAGATCATATACGGGGTACGAGTGCAATGTTGTTAACACAAAGGCCCATTTTGTATGATTTACAAAGGATGGAGATAGAGATGAAGGCTCCAAGTACCCACATGATGATATCAAATATACGAGTAGAACTGACTTTAATCGAAAAATTTAAAGCTGCTCAAGCTACGGACATGGAGCTGATGCGTATGAAGAAGAAAGTGCAAGAAGGTATTATTCCAGAAGCAAGAATCGATGAAGAAGGAATACTTCGAGTCAACTCCAGACTTTGTGTTCCTAACGATTCTGACTTGAAGCATAGAATCATGATGGAGGCACACAACACACCGTTTGCAATCCATCCTAGGAGTACCAAAATGTATCACGATCTTCGACATACATTTTGGTGGAGCAATATGAAAAGAGAGATCGCGGAGTTTATCTCGAGGTGTTTAACTTGTCAACGTGTAAAAGCGGAGCATCAAGTACCAAAGGGTCCATTACAACCACTTGAGATTCCGAAATGGAAGTGGGAACACATTACTATAGATTTCGCTACGGGTCTTCCCAAGGTTTCTCAAGGCTTAGATGCGATTTGGGTCATTGTTGATAGATTAACTAAGTCTGCCCATTTCTTGCCTATACGTGAGACTTATTTCCTTGAACGTCTTGCTAGTATGTACGTGAATGAGATTATGAGATTGCATGGCATGCCAGTGTCCATAGTTTCGGATCGTGACCCAAGATTCACTTCACGATTTTGGGTTAGCTTGCAGAAAGCTATGGGCACGGATTTACGATTCAGTTTAGCATACCATCCTCAAACGGACGGGCAATCAGAGAGGACTATTCAAACCCTTGAAGATCTATTAAGACTTTGTGTTCTAGATTTTAAAGGAAGTTGGGATAAGTACTTGCCACTGGTGGAATTCTCCTACAATAACAGTTATCAGGCAAGTATAGGTATGACTCCATTTGAAACTTTGTATGGACGAAAGTGTCGTTCTCCAGTATGCTGGGACGAGGTGGGAGAAGCAATGTTGTTGGGACCAGAATTGGTACGCATAACTACAGAGAAGATCCAAACGATTTGATAACGTATACAAACGGCACATGATCGACAAAAGAGTTATGCGGATCTTCATCGAAAGGATGTAGAATTTAGTATTGGGGATCATGTATTGTTACGTGTTGCACCATGGAAAGGAGTTACAAGATTTGGGAAGAGAGGAAAGCTCAATCCACGATTTGTTAGTCCATTTAAAATTCTTGACCGAATAGGAAATGTGGCATATCGACTCGCATTACCTCCAAGCATGTCTCGTGTTCATAATGTTTTTTACGTATCTGTGCTTCGTAAATATGTGAAAGACCCGAACCACATAATTGAGTTAGAACCAAACGAGATAGCCGAGGAGGTACCTGTTAAGATCTTGGATAGGAAAGAGCATGTTCTACGCACGAAGGTTATACCACAAGTTAAGGTTTTGTAGATAAACCATGCTATTGAAGAAATGACCTGGGAGTTGGAATCAGAAATAAAAGCGAGGTATCCCCACCTTTTCAAAACACCAGGTACGTACGTCAATTTCGAGGACGAAATTTCATAAGGAAGGGAGGTTGTAAGACCCCAACTTATTAATGAATAAAATCAAATTTTCTTTAAATATTATTGTGAATAATAAGGTGTTAATTTGATAGAATGCTTTGGTTATGGGTAAAATGTGCAAATTTTATAAAATAAGAAAGTAGTTATAAAATATTCATTTGTTGTCGGGGAATATTCGTTTGGTCGTGGAATATTTTTTCTGTCGAAAAATATTCGTACGACGGTGCAACCTTGCGTGGGCCCCATAATGAAAAGCAATTGGATGAAGAAAACGACAGGTATAAGTTGTTTGTAAATAACGACGTAGTTGTTACCGTTAATACTGTTGGAATACCCGATGGTTAAAATACAGTAGCACACGGTATTGCACCAATTATTGATCCTTACGTAAGAAGGCACTACTCAATAATTGTTACAGTAATTACTATTCAATATTTTATTTTATTGATTCAATAATTGCTACGTTGATATTTTATATTATTGTTGTTTCAATAATTGTCGATGTACAGTATTTTTCATTATCAGATCAATAATTCATATTATTTGAATAATATTATTAGATAACATTATTGGCAATGTCTAGAAAATTCTGTCTAAAAAGAGGTTTGGTCATCTAATTACGCGCTAGTAAGGAGAAATCTTTATTGGAAAGCCCCCTCTTTCCTGGAAACGGCCTGGTTGTCATAATTGTGATTCTGTGATATTATTTGTGAATAATTAATTATTGATTTATATGATAAGAAAATATTTATTTATTTTTTGGATATAAATGAGGGATATATTTTTCTGATTATAAATGAAGGAATTAATGCTGAGTTATTTTATCAGTATTTTTATCGGAATGGAGGTATTAAAAATCAAACCAGTATTTTTAAGTTATATTGCGTGAGTTATAATTTTTAATCCGACCGTTGAATCGTTATGATTTTTGGATATGTTATACATATATAAGTTGAGTATATGTCCACAAATTTTGAACCGTTAAAAATGAACGTATGATTTGTTATAAATTTTAAGAGATGACTGGTTCAGAAATTGTTGAAGTTTCGGAATTTATCATTTTGGTAGAAAATTCTAGAATTGGTGGACCCCACTTTTGGTTGGTGAGAAATGTACTAAAATTTTTATTCAAATGTGGTGGGTGGGAATAGTAGCAGGTAAAGCCATCTGGTTGCAGGTCAAGTCTGCTTCGGCGTGCTAACATTTTCCTATAAATAGAGGGCTAAGTTAGAATTGAAAATCACACCAGGATTCATAAGTTTTCTCTCTTTCTCTCTCTATATTCTTGAGCGTATTTTGTGAGTATTTTGATATTTTGAGAGTTGCTATTCAGGACAAGTTTCATTCAGCCTCATATACGATATTTGGATCAGAAGTACTGTTCGTTTGAGGTAAGGGATATTATTTTCTTCTTAAATGATATTATTTTCTTCAATATCATTATGCTGAAATATTGATATGAACTTTTTATCAAATTTAAAACTTTTTGTGTCGGGATTACTATTCACGTATACGGCACAATTCACGAATACGACACTATTCACCGAAAAATAAAAAAAAATCTTTTTGTCCAAGATGTCTATTATAGTTACTATCTTTGATTGTATCCATGTTTTGATCTTTATTTTTGAATTCTCCTTCGCAATTGATTATTATGGAGTATTATTGCACTTGGATAATATGACGCCCCCAAAACAGGTATACATCACCCATTCTAAGTCGCCAAATACATGGTATAAAAATAAATACAACCTCAGTAATACAATTACCGTGCAAAATACGACAACACATATATTGTGAGTTTGAATACAAATAGAGAGTATAAAAACTCAAAAGGAGTCCTTATTACAATTATTGATACACTATTTTACAAAAATAGTGAGGACTGCTAAACAACTTTCTAAAACCGTCACTCCATACCCCGGCTAGTTCCTGCTATACTATCTCCTCCTGAGAAGAAAATGGAACAAAAAGGGTGAGCTCAACTAGCCCAGTAAAGAATATTATGACTGAGATAATATACAACAAATTATCGTTAGTCTTCAACAGGGAAAATTTGATAAAATATAATAGACAACAAGTTTTAGATCAACAACTGCAGCGAAAACAGCAATCCATTGGAAGAGTCAAGTAGAGAAAAAATTCTACTATCTTCTAAAATTTAAAAGTCCATCATCAATATTTAATCCCTGTAACATCAATCAATATACATCTTGAATTAAATATTCATCTTTGCACTATAAGCCAAAGATATTCATTTGTATCATCAGTTGGTCATGTTCATCTCAACACCTGTTCATCTTTGCACTACAGGCCAAAGATATTCAGTAGTATCATCATTTAGGACTGAGGATGATAAAAAATATTTTAAAGAAAATGAATCCAGTGAGATAAAATAACAAATATTAGGGATTCGTATTACAGTTTATCCAAGTTCAATAATACTCCATAATAACTATTTTTGAAGCATAATTCAAAAATAAAGATCAAAACATGGATACAATCAAAGATATTAACCATAATAGCCAACTTGGACAAAAAGAAGAAAATTTTATTTTTCGGTGAATAGTGCCGTATTCGTGAATAGTGTCGTATAGGTGAATAGTAACGTATACGTGAATAGTAATCCTGACACAAAAAGTTTTAGATTTGATAAAAAGTTTATACCAACATTTCGGTATAATGATATTGAAGAAAATATCATTTTAAGAAGAATATAACACCCCTTACCTCAAAATATTAGTACTTCTGATAGGAATATCGGTATAAGGCTGAAGAAAACTTGCACTGATGAATAGAAACTCACAAAGTATCTAAATACTCACAAAATACACTCAATAATCTAGAGAGAGAAAGAGAAAAAATTTGTTTCTAGTGTGATTTTCAATTCTAACTTAGCCCTCTATTTATAGGAAAATGTTAGCACGCCGAATCAGACTTAACCTGCAACCTGATGGCTTTACTTGCTACTATTCTCACCCACCACATTTGAATAAAAATCTCAGCACATTTTCACCAACCAAAAGTGGGGCCCACCAATTCTAGAATTTTCTACCAAAATGATAAACTCCGAAAATTTAACAATTTCTGAATCAGTCATCTCGTAAAATTCATAACAAATCATACGTTCATTTTTTAACGGTTCAAAATTTGTGAACATATACTCAACTTATATAGGTATAACATATCCAAAAATCACAACGATCCAACGGTCGGATTAAAAATTATAACTCACGCAATATATCTCAAGAACAATGATTTAATTTTTAATACCTCCATTCCGACAAAAATACCTCAACATTAATTCCTTCACATAAAATAAATATATCCATCAATTATATCCACATAAAATAAATATTTCCTTATTATATAAATTAATAATTAATTATTCACAAATAATATTACAGAATCACAATTATGACAACCAGGCCGTTCCCAAGAAAGAGGGGGCTTTCCAATAAGGATTTCTCCTTACTGGCGCGCAATTAGGTGACCAAACCTCTCCTTAGATAGAACTTTCTAGGCATTGCCAATAATGCTATCTAATAATATTATTCAAATAATATGAATTATTGATCTGATAATGGAAAATATTGTGCAGTGACAATTATTGAAACAACAATAATATAAAATATCAATGCAGCAATTATTGAATCAATAAAATAAAATATTGAACAGTAACTAATGTAACAATTATTGAGTAGTGCCTTCCTTCTTAAGAATCAATAATTCAAAAATACTGTGTAATCCGTGTGCTACTGTGCAACCACGCGTATTACTGTATTTTAACCACCGGGTATTCCAATAGTGTTAACGGTAACAACTACGCCGTTATTTATAAAAACTTAATTTTTATCGTTATCTTCATCCAACTATTTTCCGTTATGGGGCCCACAAATAGCTGCGCCGTCGTACGAATATTCCCCGACAGAAAGAATATTCCACGACCAAATAAATATTCCCTGACAAAATGAATATTTTATAACCACTTGTTTATTTTGCAAAATTTGCACATTTCACCCATAACCAAAATATTATATCAAATTAACACCTTATTATTCACAATAATAATTAGAAAAAATTTAATTTTATTCATTAATAAGTTGGGGTCTTACAACCTCCCCTCCTTATGAAATTTCGTCTTCGAAATTGACGTACGTACCTGGTGTTTCGAAAAGGTAGGGATACCTCACTTTCATTTCTGATTCTAACTCCCAGGTCATTTCTTCAATAGCATGGTTTCTTCACAAAACCTTAACTTGTGGTATAACCTTCGTGCGTAAGACATGCTCTTTCCTATCCAAGATCTTAACAGGTACCTCCTCGTACGTTAAATCTTCGGCTATCTCGTCTAGTTCTAACTCAATAATGCGGTTTGGGTCTTTAGCATATTTACGAAGCATAGATATGTGAAAAATATTATGAACACGAGACATACTTGGAGGTAATGTGAGTCTATAGGCCACATTTCCTATTCGGTCAAGAATTTCAAATGGACCAACAAATCGTGGATTGAGCTTTCCTCTCTTCCTAAATCTTGTAACTCCCTTCCATGGTGCAACACGTAACAATACATGATCCCTAATATTAAATTCCACGTCCTTTCGATGAAGATCCGCATAACTCTTTTGTCGATCCTGTGCCGTTTGTATACGTTGTCGAATCGTTTGGATCTTCTCTGTAGTCATTCGTACCAACTCTGGTCTCAACAATGTTGCTTCACCCACCTCGTCCCAGCATACTAGAGAATGACATTTTCTTCCATACAACGCCTCGAATGGAGCCACACCTATACTTTCCTGATAACTGTTGTTGTAGAAGAATTCCACCAATGGTAGGTACTTATCCCAACTCCCTTTGAAATCTAGGACACAGAGTCTTAATAGATCTTCAAGAGTTTGAATAGTCCTCTCTGATTGTCCGTCCGTTTGAGGATGGTATGCCGAACTGAATCGTAAATCCGTGCCCATAGCTTTCTGCAAGCTAACCCAAAATCGTGAAGTGATTCTTGGGTCACGATCCGAAACTATGGATACTGGCATGCCATGCAACCTCACAATCTCATCTACGTACATACTAGCAAGACGTTCAAGGGAATAAGTCTCACGTATAGGCAAAAAATGGGTAGACTTGGTTAATCTATCAACAATAACCCAAATCGCATCTATGCCTTGAGAAACCTTGGGAAGACCCATAACGAAATCTATGGTAATGTGTTCCCACTTCCACTTCGGAATCTCAAGTGGTTGCAACGGACCCTTTGGTACTTGATGCTCCGCCTTTACACGTTGACAAGTTAAACACCTCGAGATAAACTCCGCGATCTCTCTTTTCATATTGCTCCACCAAAATGTATATCGAAGATCGTGATACATTTTGGTACTCCCAAGATGGATTACAAACAGTGTGTTGTGTGCCTCCATCATGATTCTATGCTTTAAGTCAAAATCATTAGGAACACAAAGTCTGGAGTTGACTCGAAGTATTCCTTCTTCATCGATTCTTGCTTCTGGAATAGCACCTTCTTGCACTTTCTTCTTCATACGTATCAGCTCCATGTTCGTAGCTTGAGCAACTTTAACTTTATCGGTTAAAGTCGATTCTACTCGTATATTTGATATCATCACGTGGGTACTTGGAGCCTTCATCTCTATCTCTATCCTTTGCAAGTCATACAAAATAGGCCTTTGTGTTAACAACATTGCACTTGTACCCGCATATGATCTTCTACTCAATGCGTCAGCTACTACGTTTGCTTTTCCAAGATGATATTGGATGGTATGATCGTAATCTTTCAGCAGCTCGAGCCAACGTCGTTACCGCATGTTGAGTTCTTTTTGGGTGAAGAAATATTTGAGGCTTTTATGATCTGTATAGATCTCCACTTTCTCCCTATACAGGTAGTGTCTTCAGATCTTCAACGCGAAAACGACTGCTGCCAACTCCAAATCATGAGTAGGATAATTCCTCTCGTATTCTTTGAGTTGTCGCGAGGCATAGGCTATGACTTTCCCATGTTGCATGAGAATACATCCTAACCATTTGCCTGAAGCATCGCTGTAGATAACAAATCTCCTCTTGAGTTCCCTGTCAGAACAGGTGCCGAAATGAGTCTCCTCTTGAGTTCTTGAAAACTCTTCTCACAATTTTCGCTCTAACCGAATTTTGTATCTTTACGAGTCAGCTGAGTTAATGGAGTAACGATTCGAGAAAATCCTTCCACGAATCTCCGATAGTAACCAGCTAAGCCCAGAAAGCTACGTACTTCGGTCACCGACTTTGGTTGCTCCCAACTTTGTATGGCTTCAATCTTTGCCGGGTCGACACATACTCCATGTTTTGACACCACATGCCCAAGGAATGCTACTTCCTCAAGCCAGAACTCTCATTTCTTCAGCTTGGCATATAGCTTGTTATCGCGAAGCCATTGTAGTACCAGCTTCAAATGGTGCTCATGATCTTCACGGCATTTGGAATAGATGAGGATGTCATCAATAAAGACAACAATGAACTGATCCAAATATTCCTTGAATACACGGTTCAGCATATCAATGAAAGCAGCAGGAGCATTAGTCAATCCAAAAGACATGACTAAGAATTTGTAATGCCCGTACCGAGTTCTGAAGGCAGTCTTTGGAATATCCTCAGTTTTAATCTTCAGCTGATGATATCCAGAACGAAGATCGATCTTTGAAAAGAATTGTGCTCCTTGTAATTGGTCGAACAGGTCATCAATACGAGGTAATAGATACCTATTCTTGATGGTGATATGGTTCAATTCCCGATAGTTGATACAAAGTCGCATACTACCATCTTTCTTCTTTACGAATAACACCGGAGCACCCTAAGGATATGTACTAAGATGAATAAAACCGATGTCCAACAACTCCTGTAGTTGGACCTTTAACTCCTGAAGTTCAATAAGAGCCATTCGATATGGGGTTTTAGAAATGGGCTTTGTGCCAGGTTTAAGGTCAATAAAGAATTCAACTTCACGTTCTGGGGTAGACCGAGAAGTTCTTCAGGAAATACGTCAGGAAATTCATTAACAACAAAAAGTTTATTCAAATCTGACGTGTTTTTGTTCAAGTCTATGACATGGGCTAAGAAAGCTTGACATCCATTTTTCAATAAACGAATAGCTTTATGGCTTGATATGATAGTGATTGACTTTAATGGTTTGGTTGTTTGAATTCGCATAATAGGTTGGTTAGGAATATGAAAACTAACAACCTTACGAAAATAATCAATTTTAGCATGATGTGTGGTTAATCAATCAATCCTTAAAATCACATCAAATGCAAGAATTTTCAACGAAATAAGGTCGGCAGGTAATGTGATGGTACCGACTTGAATCAAGCAAGATTTATAGACAGTAGATGTAATGAAAGTTTCTCCTAACGGAGTCTCAACAGATAAGTCAAGGTCTAATTTCTCCGGAGCCAAGTTTAAACGTTGAGCATAAGCAGGAGAGATAAAAGAATGGGTAGAACTGGTATCTAATAAGGTATAAACTTCGCAAGAGTTTATGATTAGCTTACCCGTGATCACCTCGTTTGGGTTCCTCGCATTTTGGGCAGGCACGACAAACGCCCTTCCAGGAACCACCAATTTTGACTTGTCCGGAACAGCCTTCGGAGTCACTATCCCCGTTGAACTTGGTTTTGCAACAAGATAATCTTTAGCTATATGACCTTCCTTTTCACAGTTATAACATACCTTGAACTATTGTGGGCAGTTTGGGCTGATGTGTCCCTCCTTCCCGCATTTGTAACGACCGGTGCTCGTTCTCCTCCCCTAAAAGCAGTTGATGTTTGTGCTGACGTCTTCACGTTATCATTGTTGTACCTTCTCTTCTTGAAATATCATCCCGACTCGCTCCTTCTATTATCACGGCCACGATTACCACCTGAGTGGTTACCGCATTTGTCCGAATGTTTTCCTCCCTGCTGGTTTTCATTTCTTCGATGACTGCCGCCACCGGTATGACCCTGATTGTGGTCCCTCGATTGCACATACTCATTATCTCGCTCTAATAATTGAGCCATATTTACAACATCTGAATATAAAGAAAATTTATGAGAGATAAGATATTGCCGAATCTCGGGCTTTAGACCTCTCAAGAACATCCTCGTCATTCGTTCCTCATTTTCGAGCAAATGAGGTGCAAACCTGGATAACTCTGCAAACTTTACCTCGTACTGGGACACCGTCATGTTATTTTGTTCCAGTCTGATAAACTCCACCTCCTTCATATGACGAATACTTTCAGGAAAGTACTTGTCATTGAACAGTTTCTGAAACATTTCCCAAGACATGTTGAGTGCGTTAGGCTGGGTACGCTTCACAGACTCCCACCAGTAGTCTGCCTCACCGCGAAACATAAAGGTGGCGAATGGAACCTTCTATTCCTCCGTGCATCCCAAGACATCGAATATCTTGGTAATTTGCTTAACCCACATTTTCGCCATGATCGGATCCGACTTTTTCTTAAATTCTGGTGGTCCCAACTCTTTGAACTGCTTGGCTGTGACAAGCCGCGCATTGCTAGCATTTCCACCCGTATTTTGTGCACGAGTTTCCCTCGTCTGGTTTTGCATGAACTGCAAAAAACTTCTAAACATCCCACCATTCGTCATTTGTTCGATAGTGTTGTTTACAGGAGGAATATTGCCTTCTTGTTGCACGTTCCCTTGGGTGGTGATCAAAGGTGTCTCTGCGGTCTGATTCACTCCATTATTAACGTTCTCAGCTGCCATTCTAAAATACTACCATAAAATAAGGGTTAATAGTCATGTCATATATTATCCCTATACTCAGACCGACCAAATAAATACCAAATAAACTTAGTCAGGTCATACTAGCGAAGGAATTCCCCGTCTCTCCCCTCCTAGTTCTTGTCTCACATCTCAGCCAGGGATCATATCCTTAAGCTTTGATACCAACTGTGATGCCCCCAAAACAGGTATACATCACCCATTCTGAGTCGCCAAATACATGGTATAAAAACAAATACAACCTCAGTAATATAATTATCGTGCAAAATACGACAACACATATACTGTGAGTTTGAAAACAAATAGAGAGTATAAAAACTCAAAAGGAGTCCTCATTATAATTATTGATACACTATTTTACAAAAATAGTGAGGACTGCTAAACAACTTTCTAAAATCGTCACTCCATACCCCGGCTAGTTCCTGCTATACTATCTCCTCCTGAGAAGAAAATGGAACAAAAAGGGTGAGCTCAACTATCCCAGTAAAGAATATTATGACTGAGATAATATACAACAAATTATCGTTAGTCTTCAACAGGGAAAATCTGATAAAATATAATAGACAACAAGTTTTGGATCAACAACTGCAGCGGAAACATCAATCCATTAGAAGAGTCAAGTAGAAAAAGAATTCTACTATCTTCCAAGATTTAAAAGTCCATCATCAATATTTTATCCCTGTAACATCAATCAATATACATCTTGAATCAAATATTTATCTTTACACTACAAGCCAAAGATATTTATTTGTATCACCAGTTGGTCATGTTCATCTCAACACCTGTTCATCTTTGCACTACAGGCCAAAGATATTCATCAGGTAATCATACATCTTTGCACTACAGGCCAAAGATATTCAGTAGTATCATCATTTAGGACTGAGGATGATGAAAAATATTTTAAAGAAAACGAATCCAGTGAGATAAAATAACAAATATTAGAGATTCGTATTACAGTTTATCCAAGTTCAATAATACTCCATAATAACCAATTTTGAAGCAGAATTCAAAAATAAAGATCAAAATATTGATACAATCAAAGATAGTAACCATAATAGCCAACTTGGACAGAAAGAAGAAAATTTTATTTTTCGGTGAATAGTGTTATATTCGTGAATAGTGTCGTATATGTGAATAGTAAGGTATACGTGAATAGTAACCCCGACACAAAAGGTTCTAAATTTGATAAAAAGTTCATACCAACATTTCGGTATAATGATATTGAAGAAAATATCATTTTAAGAAGAATATAACACCCCTTATCTCAAAATATCAGTACTTCTGATCGGAATATCGGTATAAGACTGAAGGAAACTTGCACTGATGAATAAAAACTCACAAAGTATTTAAATACTTACAAAATACACTCAATAATCTAGAGAGAGAAAGAGAGAAAACTTGTTTCTGGTGTGATTTTCAATTCTAACTTAGCCCTCTATTTATAGGAAAATGTTAGCACGCCGAAACATACTTAACCTGCAACCTGACGACTTTACCTACTACTATTCTCACCCACCACATTTGAATAAAAATCTCAGCACATTTTTACCAACAAAAAGTGGGGCCCACCAATTCTAAAATTTTTTACCAAAATGATAAACTCTCAAAATTCAACAATTTCTGAACCAGTCATCTCGTAAAATTCATAACAAATCATACGTTCATTTTTAACGGTTCAAAATTTTTGGACATATACTCAACTTATATATGTATAACATATCCAAAAATCACAACGATCCAACGGTCGGATTAAAAATTATAACTCACGCAATATATCTCAAGAACAGTGATTTAATTTTTAATACCTCCATTCTGACAAAAACACCTCAACATTAATTCCTTCACATAAAATAAATATATCCATCAATTATATCCACATAAAATAAATATTTCCTTATTATATAAATTAATAATTAATTATTCACAAATAATATTACAGAATCACAATTATGACAACCAGGCCGTTCCCAAGAAAGAGGGGGCTTTCCAATAAGGATTTCTCCTTACTGGCGCGTAATTAGGTGACCAAACCTCTCCTTAGATAGAACTTTCTAGGCATTACCAATAATGCTATCTAATAATATTATTCAAATAATATGAATTATTGATCTGATAATGGGAAATATTGTGCAGTGACAATTATTGAAACAACAATAATATAAAATATGAATGCAGCAATTATTGAATCAATAAAATAAAATATTGAACAGTAACTAATGTAACAATTATTGAGTAGTGCCTTCCTTCTTAAGAATCAATAATTTAAAAATACTATGCAATCCGTGTGCTACTGTGCAACCACGCGTATTACTGTATTTTAACCGCCGGGTATTCCAACAGTGTTAACGGTAACAACTACGCCGTTATTTATAAAAACTCAATTTTTATCGTTATCTTCATCCAACTGTTTTCCGTTATGGGGCCCACAAATAGCTTCGCCGTCGTACGAATATTCCCCGACAGAAAGAATATTCCACGACCAAACGAATATTCTCCGATAAAATGAATATTTTATAACCACTTGTTTATTTTGCAAAATTTGCACATTTCACCCATAACCAAAATATTATATCAAATTAACACCTTATTATTCACAATAATAATTAGAAAAAATTTGATTTTATTCATTAATAAGTTGGGGTCTTACAGATAAACTATAATACGAATCCCTAATATTTGTCCTTCTGTCTCATTGGATTCGTTTTCTTTAAGATAATTTTTCATTATCCTTAGTCCTAAATAATGATATTACTGAATATATTTGGCCTGTAGTGCAAAGATGAATGATTAATTGATGAATATCTTTGGCCCGTAGTGCAAAGATGAACAGGTGTTGAGATGAACATGACCGACTGGTGTTACAAATGAATATCTTTGGCGTGTAGTGCAAAGATGAATATTTGATTAAAGATGGATATTGATTGATGTTACAAGAATAAAATATCGTTGATGGACTTTTAAATCTTAGAAGATAGTAGAATTCATTCTCTACTTGACTCTTCTAATGGTTTGCTGTTTCTGCTGCAGTTGTTGATCTAAAACTTGTTGTCTATTATATTTTATCAGATTTTTCCCTGTTAAAAACTAATGATAAGTTGTTGTTTATTATCTTAATCATAATATTCTTTACTGGGCTAGTTGAGCTCACCATTTTCCTTTTTGTTCCATTTTTCTCAAGAGGCGAGAATATAGCGGGAACTAGTCGGGGTGTGGAGTGATGTTTCCAGTCAGTTGTGTTAGCAGTACTCACTATTTTGTAAAATAGTATTTCAATAATTATAATGAGGACTTATTTGAGTGTGGATATTGTCTATAAGATAATATTTGTATTTAAACTCACAGTATTTGTGTTGTCGTATTTTGCACGACAATTATTATAATGAAGTTGTATTTGTTTCTGTACCATGTATTTGGCGACTCAGAATGGGTGATTTATACCTATTTTGGGGGCGTCACAGTTTACATCTTCTAAATATTCACCAAAATTAGGTTATTATAATAACCTTTATTTAATCATATCAGATTTCATTCTCGATTAACGAGTACATGCTATCTCCTTCCATGAGGATTTATTACACCATCACATTCTACCATAACTACCCACTAGGAGTTTACATATTCCAATCATTCAGGAGTCTCCACAATTGTTCAATAACTGTGAAGCAGTATCAATAATCTAAAAAGTTTTATTCAAGAAAACTTTTTATATCATGCTGAGTGGTCATATAGACCATGAACACATAGTTTTAATGGTATTCACACTGCAAAATAATTAATTACTTGGTATGTTTACAATCACGAAGAAGGTAAACTACCGCTGATAGTACTTTAGGTGATTAGCCTATCGTACTCTTACGTCATCCATAGCGTATCAATCATGTCTAACGAATATTTACGCTACTAGATTGGATTATTTTATCCAATCAGCATATCCCCTTTTTCAGGGTTATTCACCTCAGACTCATCATAAGATTCCGTACGAAAATAATTTGGTTCGGCATAAGCTTTCAAAGAATACTTTGAATTCCATAAACATTTGTCTAGCTGAATCAAATAGCTTATACGCATATCAAATAATTCGAATTTCAATCGAAACATTGCTAGCCAAATTCAGTTGGTAATAATTTACCTTTAAAATTCTTAAAATTCTTTTATGATGTCATGATACCGCACTGTATTTACAGTCCGTTTGAGGATTCTGTCATTTTGTGACTTTGTCATACTACATCATTCCATAGTGGGCTAACAATCAGTAGATCACATCTAACACTAAGTAATTCTGCATTGATAACTCCATCATTTTTATCATCTCTGCATCAGGTTACATGATGCATTTATGATATATAAATACATTTTGATCATTCAAATCATTTTCTTCTAGCCGAATCAATAAGCATAGACTCTTCTTTAAACAATTCAAAACTATTGAAAATCATTTTTGGTGTCATCATGCCACAACAGGTAACGATGTGTTAGTGACCCGAAGTCCACACCTACACACTTGTCACCATGTGTTGAGGATAACAAAATTCATTTTTAAAGGCACATCAGTGCGAATTTAGCTTGATGTCAAAAACTTCGAAGTCTAGCATAGCTAGAAGATTTGGAATACATATGCTTCCATCATCAACTTCACTTTCTCTACTGATCCATTGCTTAATAATTCTATCTATTTCTATTATCCTCAATTCTCCATTCACACTTATCTATACCCAGTTCATCAAACTTACCACACGTTATGAGTTCAAGAACTTTTCATAATCATATGAGTTTAAGAACTTATCCTAGTCAGACCATAGGAGTCCATTCGTTGAGGGGTTCAAAACATACCATATGATTATAAGTCATGAACTTACCATAAGTATGAGTTTTAAGAACTCGCAACTAACCTTATATTCTCTACCTATTCGTTATACACATGAAAAAGAATCACCTTCTTAACATGCATATAACAAATAACGCGACGTCAGGTTTCAATGATTATCAATGCCAGAAACTAAGTGGTTGTCGAACCCAACACAATCCTTTTCCCATACAAGAAATTGGTCAACTCGGCCACTAATCAATATAGAAAGCTAAGAGGTTGTTACACCAAGGACAATTCCCTGTCCATACAAAGAATTATTCAACTTAACCACTATATCGAGGAGGAAGCTAAGTGGTTCTCTAACCAAGTACAAATTCTCCGCTCATACAAGGAATCATACAACTTAGCTGCTGACATAAGTCCTCAATTGAAATCCCATATGATCCTAACTTTCTCTTTTCTTAATACGAATTTTCTTTAATTCGTATCTTAACATTTACCACTTTTTTTTTGAGTTTACATCGTACCATTTCATAGTACCTTCTCTTTATAGCGTCAAGCTATATCATACTAATCACTTAACATATCATATGTTATTCAACAATTTAATCTGATCACGTCGTGATCTTATTTTGTAATCATTTATCCCTATACTTATGATCGTTTTATACTACGATCTTATTCTTCTTTGTAATCATATTATATTATGATTTTATTTACACTTTTTATCTTATAGACGTAGTCTATTTATTATCACTTTTCATTTTATTACTGGAGTCAGGCAACTCTGGATTCTTATCCTTATAGCCCTTCAGATTCTTCTTTGAATCTTCTTTATCTTTCTCTTTACTTAATAATGAATTTTCAAAATTCATCTCTTAGCATTTAAACTCTATTTGAGTTTATTGCTTATCATATTTATCCTTATCTCTACGGTTATAGCCTAAGGTATCCCTATCTAAGGTTTATAACCTATAGCTTTGATACCAACCTGTGACGCCCCTAAATTCGGGTACTTTTTACCTCAGATCTGGTACATCATTTCTATAACTATTACGGAAGATATAAACATAAATTGGTTATACATTAAACTTTTACACATCATTCCCAAGGTCTACAACCTTAACTCAATACATATACCTTCAATATCTAAAAAGGTTTACAATGTTATTTTCGTCAGAAGATTTAATAGATCTAACTGCACCATAATTTAATCTTGCACTTTGTCTTTGCTTCTGTCTGTACTCGAGCTTTCATCTTAATCTGAAAATATTTATCATGATATAATAAGGGTGAGCAATAAATTTGCCCAGCAAGTTTTAAATACAATGAAGATATATCATGATTGAAAAGAAAGAATAAACTTTCAAGTTTTCAATAATATAATAATTGCGAAATAACATGAATCAAGTTTCAATAATTGCATGACTGAATCAATAATGTTTGAAGGTCGACATTGACCATGAACAATTTAACTAAACCTTATGGTAATGAAGGTGATCAACTTTCCATACCTGATGAACATATGCAACATGCACTAAGTGCGAATCAATAATCAGTAAAGATGTGAATAATCAACAATAATAATTCACTATCATGCTTTGAACATATATCTCAAGTTTGAGTTAGAAAAACTTGTCTGTACCGCTGAATACCGCTAAGCAATCTAATGTAATCTCTCATGAAAGGCCTATCAATTATCAGATTGATCTTCCAATTAACATAACATACCTGTTAACTCATAATACTATTTCTTTATCCATAAATTATCGAACACTTAATCATAAAAATTAAATATTAGATAGCATCCTAACACATTAGTATTATTATCGTCATTTGATAATTCTTCAATCACAGTATCATATACATTATGATTTAACACTTAATCTTTCATATTATAAGTTCTTTTCTATAATCCAGTAGGCCAAATATTAATATTATAATTTAGATTATTTAAACATATCAATCCAGCAACCTGTATTGAAACTATTCATCAATTTGGTAAACTGTTTTTCAATCCAGTAAATTGGATTCAAACTAATCTCCAATCCAGCAACCTGGATTCAAACTAACTTATAATCCAACAAACTATTTTATAATTCATCAAGCTGTTTTCACTAATTTAGCAAGCTATTTTCACTAATTCAGCAAGCTATTTTCCAACATATAAAATTTCCAATTCATCATACTATACATTCAATATGACCTATTGAATGTCAAATTAACTTAACTCCTCTTTTAAACTTCATTTAATAATATTCATTATTTAATAACATTAAATTTATTTACTAGTATTATTAATCATTAAATAATATTTTTAATCAATGATTTCATAACACTTTAATCCAAATGTTATCAATTACTTAATAATCTTATAATCTAATATTATTAATATTTTAACAATATTTTAATCATTTCTTAAACTTATAAATAATTTATTTTAATTGTTTATATTTTACTAATTAATGCATTTAATCATTCTAAAATACCATACACATAAGATTTCATCACCAATGACCAAAACTTTCATAAAAAATCTGCACATACTCTATTTAGAGTTTTCAAGCCATAACATCCTATTTTCCAAATTGTTAACATCATATAACTAATTTAATTCATTTACTCATAACTAGTTCATTTTTATGAAAAATACCAAATCAGTCCCAAAAAGTTTTCTTTTCTGGGATTTGGCATAATATAGTCTCATATTGAACATATATTTTTTCCAAAATTTTTAAAATTCATTTACTATTTTTCAAATGGCCTAAACTACCGGATTTTACGACATTTATCAAAAACTGTGTTTTTGTCAAAAAAATTCCTAAATTTACAGGGTATATTCCCGGTATATACATGTACTCCTAATAAAATTTCACCAATTTTAGAGTTAACCACAAGGAGTTATAAGGGTTTACTTTTAATATAGTCTTTTTCCGTAAAATTCATAACTCTCAATCTATACATCCAAAAATCTCCATTTTTGGACACAAACTAGAAAACTCATCCAATTATCATCTCAAATTTTTACAAAATTTTTGAGGGTCAGAAAAATTATGAAACTGCCCCTGGCAGAAATTGTTCCAAAACAGTTTTTATTATTTCTACTATTTTCGTCACATTTTCCAGTTTTGGTGTCCTTCACGGAAACGTTTATAAAACGAAATCTACAACTCGGATTTAGGTTCTGTCAAAGGCATTGGATTTATATTTTCTTGAACTACAATTTTCATTTATCAAACACGCAATTTGAAGCAGTATAGGACTTGGAAATCAGGGCCAAAGTGGCTGGTCAGCAGCCTAACTTTTTGATTTTACCACGTAGAGGTGTTTTAACACAAATTCCATAACTTGTTCAATTCTCAACATTTTTGTGTCATTCAAAAGGGATTATACTCAAAACTTATAGCTCTAGCACAACGAACAAGTAGATCTCAAATATCAAAAATGAATCTTCACAATAAATCACATGGATCCCACATATTAACTAAAAACTTCCATAAAACTTACTAACTTCATTATTCCCAAATGTTTCTAACACAATCTAACATATATAACCAAGATACATAACATATCTCAAGATCTAACCTTTTCATAAGGTTTTCACCAAAAAGATCATAAAATTTCATAAATCACAATAAAAGTAACTAACTACACAAAACTTTAACTAAATTTAGAAAATAAATTTCTTTTTCTTTACCTTCCTTTGCTAGCTAATTTCTCTCTTCCTCTTCTTCCTTCCGTTAATGGCAGCTTTCTCTTTCTTTTTCTCTCTCTAAGTGGGCGGCTATGGGTGGAAATGAAGGGCCAAGTCCTTTCTCTTTCTTCTTCTTCCTTGGAGAATTTTTTTTCTTCTCTCTCATCTTTCTTCCATGGTTACCGCTTCCCTTATCTCTCTCTCCCTCACGGTTTTCTCTTTTCTTTCTTTTTTCTTTCTCTTCCTTCTTCCCTTATCTACTTTTCCTTCTTATCTCTTAGTAGCCGATCCTCTCTTTTTTTTTTCTCTACCTCACATTTTGATTGGCCATGTGGCCTTCTATCTCCCTCATATCTTTTTTTTTTTTTTGCTTTAATGAATTTCCAAAATGCCCCTTTTTTAATTGGTTTTAAAATTGGGCCACTTATTTAATCTTTTAGGCTTTCCTAATAATTCTTTGGGCCATGTAATTTAACATAGTCCAATCCTTTCTATCTTATCTCACCCTAAATATTTAATTAGGGTTTTCATTCCAAACATTTAGAATTTAAATCATTACTCTAGTACATTAAATTTTATAACCAAATTAAACTTACTTTAATTAAGTTATAAAATTAATAAACTTGAGATAATAAAGATATATCTCTTGACTTAATATTATTATTCTCCCACATGTTCCTTCATAAATAAACTTAGCTTGGGCCACTTAATTCAATGTGTTGGGCTTATTGGGCCACTTTCTCCCATTCTTAGTTTAATTTCTAATAATTTATTTACTTAGCAAATGTCCCACATGTTCCTTAACAATTGGGCTCACTTGGTCTTAACACTTTATTCCTTTTAGGCTTTCCAATTAAAATATTTGGACTTCCTAACTAAAATATTTGGGCCATAAAAATTAATATGGTCCATAACATTAAATTTTATCTTACCTTAATTTTAAATTAGGGTTTCCATGCACTCCATTATATATAATTCATATCCTTATTCATGTATATTCAATTTCTTAACCCAATTAGACTCGCCTTAATTAGGTTATAAAATTAATTAATTGAGATATATAAAATAAATCTATTAGAATTAGTATATATTTTAAATATCATAATTCTCCCATAATATAACACTTAAGTTGTTCAATTCTTAATTCCTAATATATAATTAGGATTACATTAGTTTCTTTTATTTGTTTGTATAATACACAAATATAAACAAATCACATAATATTCCTATTCCTTTACTCACATATTCATACAAAATAATTTAATAGGTGGAGACATGATCCACAAATCTCTTAGATTAGGTCACTAGTATATAATTAAAATACTAGGACCACTAAATAACAAATAATCATTTAGGATATTTAATTCACATACCTAATTTAAATAACTTATTTAATTTATACAATTTATATTGTATAATTAAATTAAATTTTCTCATTCTCTCCATAAATTATTTTCAAACAATTTAATTTATATATTAAATATATAATTTAATATATTCAATCATTTATTCAAATATGAATTTAATTTACTAACTAGTGATACCAATATACATATTTACATATTGGATCTGATCTAATATTTTTACTTTACATCCTTAGGTATAATATTAAATATTATACCATTATCTATATAACATAATATCATATACTCAATTATTTTCTTTCCTTTCTATAAATTGTCTTCATAATTTATTTAACTATAATAAATATATTAATATATTCACCACATTAAATACATGCATACATTATACTCAATAATGTAATATATGATTTCTTCAATAACATAGTGGCTATACATGAAGTATATTTAATGCCACCAATTTATCACATTAAAATAATTTAATATTATAAATTATTCTAATTTTACCCAGCTAATTTCCTTTAATAATTTACTCATACACTTTACTTATATATAATAAATATATAATTCTAATATATTTATTATACACCACATCACATATTGCATCTCACATATTCCTTTGTGCACTACAATATCACATAAAATATCATATAATAAGAATTTTCTTTATTTAATTCTTATTTTAATATTACCCAAAAATTTGGGTTATCACAGCCTACAATGCTACTAGTTGCGGAGAAGGACTGTCAATGTCCAGACTTCCACTATTTGATGGTACAAACTTTGCCACCCAGAAAAATAGATTCAAAATCTATGTCAAATCCCAAGGAATCAAAATTTGGTCTGCCATCGAACGAGGTGTACAAATTCCAACCAAAATCCAAGGAGAAAAACTGTAGAGAAAGATATCTATGAATTCACCACTGAAGAAGAAGAAACTATGAATATTGCATCTCGAGCTGAACAAGTACTAACTAGTGCTTTGATTGAAAAAGAATACAAAAGAGTTAGCAACTACAAAAATGCAAAAGAAATTTGGGAAAAATTGATTGTAACCTATGAAGGTACAAATCGTATTAAAGAAACCAGAAAAGATGCTCTAATTCAAGAATATGAAAGTTTCAAGCTTGAAGAAGGAGAAAAGATCATTGATATGGAAACACGGTTTTCCAGAATCATTGATGAGCTAGAGCAATTGGGAAAGGCATACACTACAAATGAGAAAAACAGAAGAATTCTCAAAACCCTTCCATCCATCTGGAAAATGAAGGTTACATCAATCAAAGAAATGCAAGATCTAACCACATATCCTATGCATAATCTCATTGGAAATCTTCGTGCCCACGAAGTCGACATGCTCGTCGAAAAAGCTGAATCAGATACAGATCTCAAAAAGAAAGGAATCGTCTTCAAAGCCCTTTTGGTGGACCAAAAAAGTGATGATAAAGAACTAAATGAAGAACTCCTTAGTCTAGACAACAATGAAGTTGCTCTACTGTCCAGACAACTCAGGAGAATAATTCAAAGCAAGGCAAGAAAATATGGCAAATGTTTTATGAAGACAAACAACAACTTCAACAAATTCAAAGATAAACAATTTTTCAAGCCAAAGACACAAGGAGGAAATTTCAAAGCCATTAACAACAACTTCAGAAGTACAAACCCAAATGAAAATTCAAACACATGCTTTGAATGCAAGCAGCCTGGACACTTCAAAAAGGATTGTCCAAAACTGGCCAACAACAAAGTTCTTGTACCTGAGGAAGGATGGGATCTAAGTGACGAGGAAAAAACTGCTGACCAAACCAAAAAAATTACAAATCTCTGTTTAATGGCAGACAATGACTCATCACCAAGATCTAAGATAAATTCTGAACACCAATTGCCTAGCACCTCATTTTCTGCATAAACATTGGAAAAAATAAATGAAGAACACTATGAATTACAAGAGGCTTATAGTCATTTATATGAAAATAATGAATCATTAAAAGAAGAGTTAGAAAGATTAAGAAAAATACATAAGAATCTTGAAATTGAAAATGCTAATTTAATTATCACCAATGAAAGTTTAAATGAAATAAACTTAAAAAATAAAGAAGAATTAGAACAACTTAAGATAATAAATAAAAATTTTGAAATAGAAAATTCTTCACTTATTATCTCAATTAAAAATCTTGAAATTGAAAATTCAACACTTGTTGTAATCAATAAAGATAATCAAGTACAAGATCAAGCAAAAATTGAAGAAATCAGAAATGAGAATTTACTTTTTAAATTTGAAATAGAAAAACATAATTCCATAATTGAAAACTTAACTAAAGAACGTGAAGATTTAAATACTATAATTTATAAATTTACAAAAGGAAAAAAAATCTTGATGTCATTTTGAATCAACAAAAATGTAGCTTTAATAGAGAAGGTTTAGGATATACTGGAGAAACAAGTAAATCAAAAGATAAAGGACTATATCATGTTAAAATAAAAAAAAAATCATATATCTCCCTTCACGAAATGTTCTTATTGTAACAGAAATGGTCACTCCTTTTATATGTGTAATGCTAGAAATGGAAACTATAAAGGAAAAATGATTTAGGTTCCCAAAGGAACATATACTGCACCAATTATCACAAGAAGAGAATTTTATAAACAATATTATCATACTTCTCATAATTCAATTACTCATAGAATGCTTTTTCCTACTAAAGTTGATTATCATATGCCAAGTTTTGTAAAGGAAACTTCAAATGCTCCTTATACAAAATGGAAAACTCACCCTAAGGACCCTTCATATTAAAGGGTACCAACTTGTAAAATTAGTACATACATTGCATGTATGTCTTGCAGCTGATCTGAATAAAAGCAAATGGTATCTTGATAATGGCTGCTCAAGACACATGACTGGCGACAAGTCCAAATTAAAAAATTTGCAAGCTACAGACTCTAGTGAGGTAATTAACTTTTGGAGATAACAATAAAAGTAAAATAATTGGAGTTGGATGTGTTGGTAATAACCACATAATCATTTCCAACATTCAGTTAGTCACTGGACTCAGGTATAATCTTCTATCTATTAGTCAACTCTGTGATAGTGGTTTTAAAATATCCTTCTGTACACATAATTGCTCTATCTTTGATCAAACTGGTAAATTGATTTTAGTTTGTCCTAGATATCAAAATGTGTATACTTGTGACTTAGATGCATACTCTCATTTAGATAACATTTGTCTTGTATCTGCAAATGAGGATCATTGGCTATGGCATCGTAGACTAGGACACATCAACATGAAACTTATAAACAACATTTTTTCTAAAGAATATGTTCGTGGTCTTCCTAAACTGAATTTTTTTAAAGATCATATTTGCGAAGCTTGCAAATTAGGAAAACAAATTCATGCATCACACAAACCTAAATTTACTGTGTCAACCTCTCGACCCTTAGAATTGTTACACGTGGATCTTGTTGGACCTATCCCTAAACATAGCATGGGTGGTGCTATATACATTCTAGTTTTAGTTGATGATTATTCATGATTCACATGGGTTCATTTTCTAAAATTTAAAAATGAGGCTATCAACTCTTTTTCTACCTTTTGTAAAAAGATTCAAAATCAACAGGAGAGTTCTATTGTTTATATTCAATCTGATCACGGAAAAGAATTTGATAATTTTGATTTTATTATGTTCTGTGATGAGAACCGTATAAGTCATAACTTCTCTGCTCCTTATACACCTCAGTCAAACGGTGTAGTTGAAAGGAAAAAACGTTCTTTGCAAGAAATGGCTAATACCATGTTGAATGAATACCGTCTTCCAAAGTATTTCTGGGCTGAAGCTGTGGCAACATCATGTTACATTTTAAAAAGAGATTTATTAAGACCTATTTTTCTCAAAACTTCCTATGAGCTTTATTACAAAAGAACTCCAAAAATACATTATTTTCGTGTTTTGGGGAGCAAATGTTTTATTCTAAACACCAAATGACATTTATTAAAATTTGATCCCAAATCTTATGAAGGAATATTTCTTGGATACTCTTTTAATAGTAAAGCATACAAAGTTTTTAACAAAAGAAGTCTAGTTGTGAAAGAATCAATGAATGTGACTTTTGATGAAACTCAGCCTCCTCCAAAATATAAAGAGCTTGTTGATAATGATGTTTTCATTGAAGATATTCTCAAAAATATGGAAGAACCAAAACTAGATAATGCATCTCCACCTATTGATAAGAACCCCCTTGAAAATACAAACCTTCAGTTGAATGATTTGCCCAAAGAGTCTCACGTTATTAAAAATCATCCTATAGAAAATGTTATTGGCAATATTGAAAAAGGGGTTATCACTAGATCACAAGCACATAATTTAGCTGGTCACTTACCTTTCTTGTCTCCAATTGAACCTAAAAATATTAAAGATACCTTACTTAATGAAGACTGGATAATGGCCATGCAAGATGAACTTGAGCAATTTACTAGAAACAAAGTGTGGGAACTAGTTCCACAACCCGAGGATGTTTTAATTATTGGAACTCGATGGATTTTTCGTAATAAACTTGATGAAAGTGGAACTATTGTACGTAATGAAGCAAGATTAGTTGCACAAGAGTATAATCAAATGGAAGTTATTGACTATGATGAAACATATGCTCCTGTAGCTAGAATTGAATCTATTCGTATATTATTAGCATTTGCATGTCATAAAAATTTTAAACTGTTTCAAATGGATGTCAAATCTGCATTCTTAAATGGTGTTATAGGAGAGGAATTTTATGTTAAACAACCTCCTGACTTTGAAGATTTTAATCATCCTGGATATGTTTATAAATTACATAAAGCTTTATATGATTTAAAACAGGCCCCTAGAGCTTGGTATGAAAGACTGAGTAAATTTTTGCTTAATAATGGTTTTAAATGTGGAACTGTTGATACTACTTTATTTACTAAAAATAAAAATAATGATATTATGGTAATCAAATATATGTTGATGATATTATCTTTGGCTCTACTAACATTACTATGTGCAATTATTTCTCTGAAAGTATGAGTATAGAATTTGAAATGAGTATGATGGGAGAATTAAACTTCTTCCTCGGATTGCAAATCAAACAAGGAGAAAAAGGTATTAATATATCTCAGTCTAAGTACTGTAAAGAAATGATCAAGAAATTTGGCTTAAAATCTGCAAAACCTCTTAACACTCCTATGTCAACTACGGATAAATTAATTATTGACAAAAATGGAAAATCTGTTGACTCAAAGAAATATAGAGGAATGATTGGAAGTCTATTATACATAACTGCTAGTAGACTTGACATTATGTTTAGTGTTTGTAAATGCGCCAGGTTTTAAGCTAATCCTAAAAAGGAATTTTTGATATCTCAAAGGAACTGCTGAATTAGGTCTATGGTATCTTAAGGATCAACAATTTAATCTCGTATTTTTTTCAGACTCTGACTATGAAGGTCATCATGTTAATCGAAAAAGTATCAGTGGTACCTGTCAGTTCCTAGGAGGATGTTTAGTTTCTTGGTTCTCTAAGAAACAGAACTCGGTATCTATTTTAACCACCGAAGCTAAATATATTGTTGTTGCACGGTGTTGTGCTCAAATATTGTGGATGAAATAGGCTCTTGCTGATTATAACTTGAAATTTGACTGTGTGTCAATTCTATGTGATAATACAAGCACTATCAATCTCAATAAAAATACAATTCTGCATGATAGGTCAAAGCATATAGACATTAGGCATCATTTTTTACGTGATCATGTTAATAACATAATTATTAAACTAGAACATATTGACACTGAATTAAATATAGCTGATATATTCACTAAACCACTAAGCTCTGAAAGATTTTGCAAATTAAGAATTGAGATAGGCATGCTAGATATTTCCTCTTAACTTGTTGGTATCTTTATGAAACAAAATCTTAATATAATTTTTTATTATAATATTTATTAATGTTTAAACAAATTTTAGTTTAACAATATTTTTTTTATCTTATTTATGTTTTAATTCTTAATTGTATCATATATTAGATTATATATTTATATAGTATTTAAAAAAAATTAAAATATTTATATTTTTAACAATATTTATTTCACTATTTTTGTATATAAAAATTTTCATCTTATCATTACTAATTTAATATATATATATATATATATATTTTCAAAGAATTAAATCTACACCATTAATTTTTGTACAAATCCAATGGTCAGAATTGACACATCCGCGTCATCATTGAGCCAATGAGATTTAGTCATCAAGGGCACACAGATCATGATCTAGAACTGCTCGATCAAGACTATGCTTTCATCCCAGCCGTTGAATCTAAGTTAATTCAAGAAACACACTGTTCATCTTCAGATTAAATCCACGACATCCATTTCAGTTCAGATCAATTCTCCATCGTTGGATCAATCTGGTGAGTCAAACTATATATATAAATTTTTAATTTTTTATTCATTTCTTACTCTACTCTCTCTCTCTCTTCTCTCTTCTCTCACGCCTTTGTCTCTCTGCCTCTGTTCTCTCTCACCGAAACCCACTCTCTCATATCTGGTTATGTCTCTCTTCTATTTTTTTTATTCTATCTCTTCTCTACTCTCTCAAATCGTAACCCTCAAACATCTTGATACTTTTTATAAACTTTTTCTTTGATATGGCTAATTGATTTGATCAATAGTGTAAACTCAAGACTCTGAAAACTAGTTAGAGTTTCGAATGAAATTTTTCTCTCATTCTCTTCATATTTTTGATTATGATATGTTCTATCGATCTGATTAGGGTTTTCAGATACTAAAATTTGTTCTTCTTCTCGCCTAAATCAAAAGATTATCAAGATTTAAACTTTTAGGGTTTCTACTCTAAATCATTTCTGACACGGTTTTCAAACCAAAATTTTTAAATTTTGCTTTCGATCTGTGAAAGTCTTGATGTTCAACTACATACAAAAGTTTTTTAAAATCTATGGTTAGCATTTTTAGTTGAACATAATTGAAAAAGTGTTTTTGTCGCTTCATTTTCTTTTACAAATCCGCTATATTTTTTGTCATTAATTTTATTTGGCTTTATTTTTTGTTCTGAAGTATATAAGATCTGAAAAATTTTAGGGTTTCATTTTTTTGTTTATTCCATTCTCTTTAATCAATCAATGATTAATTCTCTTATCTCTACTTTTTAGCAAATTTCTGTTAGAAAAACAAACCCTAATTTCTTCTGGAATCACTCTTCAGTTCTTTTTCGGATATGTGACATCTATATTTTTTAACAAAAAAGAATATTTTTTATACCTCACTGGCTCATTAATTTGAAAACTCGTCAATTCTTTTAAACCATCGTTCTCTGCAATTCTTTACAAAATTTTTGTTCAAAATTTTCCCTGATTTTTTTTTCCGATAAAATTCTTCTTTGCAATTTGACAAGTCTATACTTTGTGGTCTCACTTTCTTAAAACGTTTTTTTTACTTCATTTAACCTTGACTAAAAATCTATACTCTTTATCTTGATTTGTCACACTAAAATTAGTTATGTTATATATTCTCATATATATATATATATATATATATATATATATATATATATATATATATATATATATGCATTTATGCACTTCTGCTTGGGTGAATAAGATTCTCATTAAGATACTGCATAACGAAAAGCTTGTCACACTCGCTTTCTCTATGGAACTGGTATAATTTTGTTTGAGCTACTCACTCAGGTATAAACCTCAATTTTTTTTATTACAAATTGTGTGGATACTAATGTCCACTGGGTTTACTTTTGCATGTCTTATATATATTGTGTGGATACTGATGTCCACTGGGTTTATTTATTGCACTAACTGCTATGTGATTTTTGAGATTTGCTATAAATGTTAAATCTTGCAACTTACCTGCTCTCTGAAAAATTTTCTTCTAAAATGACACTCTCTCTACATACTGATTCAATTCTACTCTAGTCTTCTCAGTCTCTTGCCGTGTTTTACAAAAAAATGTTTTAAATGACAAATCTGGCTATCATTTGTAATCATTCTTGAAGTTTACTGAACTTATTCATTCTCTATGTTCTCTATGTGACATGTGGTTATCTTATGTTACTGTGTTTCTCTACCTTCTTAAATAACAGTTGTTAAAATGTTTATCTATCCTACTGTTTAACTTAAATGATTTTTGTTCCTTATTACTGTTTTTCAATATAGTCATATAACTTGCTATTACATAAGTCTATTAACTGCTATTCTTGCCTGACTACAATTCGTGCATTTTATCTGCAGCATATCATCACATTATCCCTATATATATATATATATATATATATATATATATATATATATATATATATATATATATATATAAAAGTTCTTTCAAAAACATGGTGCAGTCATCTTTTCAATTCTTACTTAACTTCATTCTCTCCCCTGTCTTTCCTGCATCTCTACGAATAATGTCTAATATGTTTTCATCCAAAAGAAAAACTCTTCCTCTAAATTCTGAGTTATAATTCTCTAATGATGTCCCTCACCTCACTACTGCCTCTGCACAATCTAAGTATAGGACTATGAGACACAATATGTGTCCAGGGAATGTCATTACATTTCATAGCTTTCCAAACTTATTTGAAAACTTTAAAAATGTTGGGTGGGAATGCTTAGTCACTTTCTATGATAAATCAATATATCATAGTCTTGTAGCTGAGTTTTATGCTCATATGGAATTTTTTACTGATTCTTCTGGTTTATTAAAGAGCATCATTACATGCATTTAAGGTCAACCATACATAATTGATGAACTATTTCTTGTCCATGCACTGCAATTACATCCCTCCACTTTAGAACTGCCTAGGGTCAACTCTTATCTCCTTCCATCCGGTATCTCTGTAGAGGAATACATGTTGTTTAAAGCACAATCTGTCTGTTGTAACTGATCAAATGGTGCCAGCACTCTTATTTGATTATCCTTGCAAGATTTGTTTAGAATTTCTCACTGCTGAGTGTCAGTTTTTGGGAAAAATTTTAAGAAACAATTTCATGCCTGTGAGAGATGATCAAAAACTGCTGCCATTTGATTTGGAAATCATAAAGAGTATTTTAAATTAGTGCATGCCCTACAATTTGGCCTGCTTCTTACTATCATCCTTTGAATTCTATTTTCAAAATAATTGTCTTGGTTTTGGTTTACTGCTCACACATGTTTTCAATTATCTGAACATTCCTGTGTCACAACATCAGTCCCAACTTGTTCCCACCAGCAACATTGTATCCCACTTAAATCTGCCACCTCAGTCCCTTATTATTTTTAAATTAATTGATCATGAAATTCTTGAAACCAACATCAACATGGCCACAAAAATTGATTCACTTAACAGTATGAATCAACTTCTTCTACACAACCAAACTCTGATTTTAGAAAAGTTAGAAGATGTTTAGTTATCTTTACATACTGTTAAGTCTGTGGTATATTTTTTAATGGAGAACAATAGCCTGCTGATGGGTTTCTATCCGTTTAATGCCAATACCACTGCTGATTCCACTGCTTATGTTCCCCAACAAGAAGATCCTGATGGCAACATTCCTGACATTTCTCACTTCTCTCCTCTAAATCTAGAGGAAATTTAACTTTGTGACTAACTTGACTAACTATTCGAATGGCTGTAAAAATTAACTCACATAAATTCCCCTCTCCTACTACTATCCTTACTGCTACTCCTTGACATATCTTTGCTAGTTTTATCTATATTTGGTTACTAACTTTCTGTGCAGGTTACTTAAATATTTTCTGCAGGTTTAACATTTTCTTTTACCCCCGTCATTTTTTATGATGACAAAAGAGGAGAAGAAAAATATTAATAACTGATATAACTGTTATATCAACTGCCATGAGATTGGATATAAACTGCCATGAGATTGGATATAAACTGCCATGAGATTGAATATAACTGTTATATAAACTGCTATGTGAATGGAATTAAAGATTCATAGTTTAAGGGGGAGCTTCTTAAAGATAAAAATATTTTTATAATTGTCATCATCAAAAAAGGGGAGATTGATAGGTATAATTTTATTTTATATATTTTGATGATAACAATTATATTGTAATTAATTAAATATGAAATTATTTAATTATTTTATCTTATTATTTTATCTAAACTATTTTCTGTTCTTACTTGAATTAATTTTTATTGACCTTGATAATTTAAATGTCAAGTGTTAAATAAATTGATTCATATAAAATTTAAGGCAAGGAGATCCTATTTCTTTTTTTTCAAAACCAAAGTTGGGCAAAATGTTTTATGCATGCATATATTATAAGCATTAAAAGTTAAATACAAATATTATTTTATAACAAGTATATATTTATATATAAACTAGATACATATATATATATATACATATATATATATATAAACTGATCAGGTCCGAACTCCTGTACGGGAGAAAAATTCGGACCTTTTTTTTTAAACAACTAAAAAAAAGTTTAATATTTTATGGAACTGGAATTTTTACATAATACAATGTTTTGGGTGTGATTTGGATACATATAACAAAATATGTATGTACAGACTGTACAGACCTGTACATACACGGTCGATGCTGCATGAAACCTCTGCCAATGTTCGCTCAAGCATGGTCGATGCTGCTTCTGGATGAAACCACCAAGGTCGAACGAGCCAAACTCAACTTAGGTTCGACCTATGCTCTTTTCATGAATTCCAATACTGATAATTTGAACAATAATGGACAGCAACAGGAGACGGGTCAGTACAGAAATTCAAACCATAAGGGTAGGAAGAACAATGACAAAAATCGCGGTGGACACAACCAACGCAACCAGCAGACCCGCAATGGTCGTGGTGGCGACAATCCCAGCTACGGCCTCCTCAGCAGCAGCAGCAGCAGGCCTGGAATTTCCCAACTTGGGGCGGGTGGGTCTCTCAGTCGTGGGCCACCCCGCCGTGTCCTTATCCCACCGCCTCTTGGGGTGTCCGTCCACCAATGGCGGCAAGGCAACAGGGTGTCTTAGGTGCTCATCCTTCTCAATCGTTCTACACTGCAACTCCGGCTCCAAGTGTTTATGCTCCAACTGACATTGATCAAGCAATGCACACTCTCTCTTTGAACCAGCCGGACGAAAATTGGTATATGGACACTAGAGCTACGTTTCACATGACCGCTAATCCAGGTACTCTCATTATTTTAATTTGAGCAAAACTAATGGAATAATTGTTGGTAATGGTAGTATGCTTCCAATTCGGGGTTATGGTAATACCTCCCTTCCCCAAACAAATCCACCCTTATACCTCTAAAATATTTTACATGCTCTTAACCTGATTAAAAACCTTATTTCGGTACGTAAATTTACTAACGATAATATGGTTTTCGTTGAATTTGACCCATTTGGCTTTTCTGTGAAGGACCTACAGACGGGGCGCAAACTTTTACGATGTGAGAGCACGGGAGAGCTTTACCCTTTCACCACCAAAAATTGGGTTATTTCATCTTCAGCACCTTCTGCTTTTACAATCATTTCTTCTAGTATTTGGCACTCCCGTCTAGGTCATCCAGGAGATGCAATTCTTAGTACTCATCGCAAAAACAATTTTATTAGTTGTAATAAAGCCCGTAACTTTTTTTGTTCATATTGTCCCCTTGGGAAGTTTGTTAAATTGCCCTTTTATGATTCTTTATCTTTCACTACTATGCCTTTTGATATTGTTCATAGCGATTTGTGGACGTCACCTGTTCTTAGCTCATCCGGCCATCGTTATTATACATTATTTCTTGATGATTACACCAATTTTTTATGGACTTTTCCTTTGTCTCACAAATCACAGGTTCACAACATTTTTCTTTCTTTTCGAGCATTCATAAAAACTCAATTTGAAAGAGAAATAAAATCATTTCAGTGTGATCATGGTCGTGAGTACGATAATGGTACCTTTCATAAATTTTGTGAACAAAATGGCATGTCATTCCATTTTTCGTGTCCTCACACTTCTCCTCAAAACGGAAAAGTAGAACAAAAAATAAAATTCATAAATAATATTGTTCGTACTCTGCTTGCACATTCATCTATGCCTCCCTCCTTTTGGCACCACGCTCTACAAATAGCTACTTACCTTCTAATCATCCTTCCCACAAAGGTTTTAGGCTACAAATCTCCTACACAAATTCTTTATCAAAAGAATCCTTCCTATTCTCATCTTCGGGTTTTCGGGTGTTTATGCTTCCCACTCTTTCCATCCACCACAATTAATAAACTCCAAGCCCGTTCAACTCCGTTTGTTATGATTTGTCGGCTCGAAAAATTATCATTTCGTGTCATGTGCATTTTGATGAAACTCAATTTTTATTTTCCAAAATCCATACTCCACATACTCATTTATATGATTTTTAAGAGGATGGTTTGTCTCCATTGCAAATTCACAGCTTGCATCAAAATGTCGCCCAAAATCAACAAAATCATCTCCCTCAATCTCCTTCTCCGGCCCAGTCCCCTGTGCTAACAATGTCTCCTTTGCAGGCTGTAACAATCCAAGATTTTATTTGTAATTTAAAATATTTTTTTAAATTAAATAAATATTTAATTAATGAAGTTGTTGTTTTGTAATTTAAATATTTTTTTTAAACTAAATGAATATGTGATGTTTGTTAGTAAATATTTATGAATTAGATTTATTAGATAATATTCTAAATTAAATTAATTTATAATTTAGAAAATTGTAATATAACATGAGATGTTATAATGTTGTTTTGATTTAATAATTTAAGAGGGTATGTTAAATTATTAAATAAAATTATAATGAGATTATAATTTTGTGATATTTGGATTAAGTGGGAAAATTTGTTTAGTATGTGGAAATTGGTTATTTAACTAATATTGAATAAGGAGGTATAAATATGAGATTTTAAATTATAGTGTAAGTGGTTTATTAAAATAAAATTAAAGTAATTTTAATTGATTTAACCAAACAAGGTTTAAAATATTAAGTCTTTATTTTAAAGAGTTTTTGCCAAACAAATTTTTATGACTTTTGGATTTTTCTTAAATTATGAATTTTACTATAACAAATAAAATAATAAATATAAAATATATTGTTTTTTTAACTGATATGTAATTAGCATTATAATAAGTATACGGCAGTTACATACGTTGGGTGCGTCTCCTTTATGTTACGTAAAAGGTTTAGTTTTGGCTTATACCGAGGAAGGAAGAAGGAGGTTTACAGTGAGAAGTTGAGAGAGTTTGAGAGAGACTTGAGAGATTCCTGTGTGTCTGAAGAATTATCAGTGGATAACAAGGATTTTCTAGCACAAGAAGGTATTACTCATAACTTTAATTTTCTATACTTATATATATGTATATATATGAATTTTACGGCATATAACTTTAAGTTCTGTGAATTCATCTTTTTGAATTGTTGATATACAACTGCTTACTTGTTATTGTATATGCTTGTGATGATTAGAACTAGTGTTTAGATAAGAATTTTTATGCTAATTACGTTTAAAAGAAAGAAAATAATTACAGTATATGTATTTTACATGTGGCTTGTAAAAGTACCAATTTCAGTGGTCAAATTGTATGTTAATTTGTGAATTGAGTCTTGTTTATGCTAGTTCGTTAAGAAACAAAGGTAACGTAAATTGAATGAGATGATTTGATCATGTATAGAGATTACAGCGATGATTTTTCTTAGAGATACCAAAAATGAAGTTTTATATGAAAAATATGAATTTTGAGAAATTAAAATAGTTTTGGTTGTTGCTAAATTGTGCTAAGTGGTTGTAAATGTTAGCAAACATGTTTATGATAGTTGTATATTTATTTTACGTGTTGATATTACTGTCTATTGGGTGAAATTTGTGTTTGTTGGGATAAAATCGGCTACTGTTCATTAGCCTTCTCTGTGTCTATCTGAACACCGGCGCAGCTGCGCCGATGCCAAGGCAAAAAAATGGTGCAGCTGCTCCGGCGCAGCTGCGCCGGTCCCAAGCCTTTGTATCGCGCAGCTGCGCCATGCCCTGGTTTGAGATTCTAACTTCTGCTGTTACTGCAGACTTGGGGAAACATCATAGCATGCTCTGAAATTATGTTAACATGTTAAATGTGTAATGTTAAGATTAACATAACATAGTGAATTGTGGTTAGTAAGTTCAAAGTTGCAAAAATGATTAGTAAATCGAGAACGTGTTATGTGATAACTTAGTTTATACAATGAACGTTAGTTAAAGTGTTGTGATGATTAACAATTGGGAATTCTAAAATGTAACGGGTAGCATAGGACTTGTGTTAAAATAACAAGTTTAGCTAGTAATGTGTTTTATATTGAAAGGTGAATATTAGTATGTCTAATAGATATTGCGATTGCACTTAAATGTGTAGGATATTGGAGTACGTGAATTGTAATTGTATAACGTACGCAAGAGGCAAGTTCCCTAACCTTTGCTACTTTATTATTCAGCAAGGTTACTTTTCACTTTTACGTTATACTTATGCAAATTCTCTAACTCTAACATCTTGTTTAACGATTTATTGCCATGCGGATTCCTTAACTCTCATTTAATTGTTGAACAAGTTAGTTAATCTTTATTTCTTTATTTCAAACGAGATTACCTTGTTTATTCAAAGTCAGTAATGTTGTTTATTCAGCTACTAATAACTGTTGTTTGATCCTCGTTCTCCAATATCATTGTACTATCTTACATTGTTGTACTGAACTCTAAGTTGTCTAGCGATTCTTTACCAATTCAACTAATCCTTAGTTGATGAATGTTCTAAACTCTAAATTTCCCTTGAAGTCAAACCAAACCAAACTTCCTTTGGTTTGCATATGTACTCACACAAATTTTGAAAGCATGTTGTCAATAATAACATTTGTTCAATTTAGAAATTGTTAATACTCTAGTTCTTATTGATTCATCGATATACCTTGTTCATGAAGATATTATAATCAAACTCTTGAATAGTTATTTGTTTCTATCTAATTCAACCAGTACTTGGTTGAGGAGCATTCTAAAGATCTAGAATTCCTTGGAAGTTAATTCCCAACCAAACTTCATTTGATTCGGAACCTGATGATCTAAGCTGAGATGAACAACCCTATTATTAGGGGATTATTTTAGAAATACGCAATAGCGTTAAAATATTTGCGCAATACATAGTACAAAGGGCTGATCACCTGGAGTACGGAATGATGGTCCATATAGTCGTTTAGACTGTTAAAGGTTACAGTAGATACACCTGTTAACCTAGGACGAAGATGATGATTATAGTCTTTAAGACTATTAAAGGTTAAAGTAGAAATACTTGAAACCTAGAGTATAGTTCGTGGTCTTATGACCCTCAATGTATTCTTTGATGTTAATATCTATTGTTAACTTAACGCTCATGATTCCTTTGAACTCATAGTTGTTGAATTAAAGTGTATTGTTCTAGTAAGAACATTTTACCATTGAAAGCTCAGTTATTTGTCATTCATAAAACATTATTGTATATTATCTTTCTTGTGGGAAATTGTTTTCTCACTCTTGCACCAAACAATGCAGATGAAGTTAAGAAGTTTGAAGAGCTTTCTTCAAGCAAGGGCAAGGACAAAGTGATTGATTAGATGGCGATGTTTAATTTACCTTTTATTTATGAAGTTTATGTAATAGATTTGATTATGACTATGTTTTAATTTTCCGCTGATGATTGTAATAAAGGTTAGATGACCTGGGATTCATTTTAGATTATGTAACCCTTTAATGGGAGATTAATTGTTTAAACTTTTGAGTTTAATTATATCCTTTATTATGGGTAGTTAGTTATGATTTAATTGGACAGTGAACACCAAATCTGTGGGATTGAAGTGCACGGATTTGGGGGTGTCACACAGGCTGCCCTTTTCCCACAAAGAACGCCCTCACATTCTCCGGCCCAGGCCCAACCCACCCCTCTATCGTCTACCTTACTAGGTCGCTATATACCACCTCATCAAAGATTTGGGCCCTCTTCTCCAAGCCCAGCAGTCCCCCCTCCGCAGCCCATACCTCACTACCAACCATCAGCCCAACGAATGACTACTCGTAGTCAACATGGCATCTTCAAGCAAAATTGAAAATACCAGCATGCCTTAAGTGCCGAAACTCCAAAAATCTCTCCTATCCCTCGTAACCCAGTGAGTGCACTTAATGAACCGAATTGGAAATATGCTATGTTAGATGAATATAATGCTCTAATTAAAAATAAGACGTGGGATTTAGTACCTCGTTCATCTCATGTGAATATAATTCGATCAATCTGGATTTTTCGTCATAAAACGAAATCTGATGGTTCATTTGAGAGGCATAAAGCCCGTCTTGTATGTGATAGTCGATCGCAACGAGAAGGGATTGACTGTGAAGAGACATTTAGCCCGGACTATTCGGACAGTTCTTAGCATTGCATTGTCCAAATCTTGGCCTATTCATCAGCTAGATGTCAAGAACGCATTTTTGCACGGGAACTTGAATGAGACTGTTACATGCACCACCCTTTGTGGTTTAAAGTCCTCACTCGTCCTGATCATGTTTGTCTGTTACGTAAATCTCTTTATGGTCTTAAGCAAGCTCTCCGTGCCTGGTATCAACGGTTTACTGATTTTGTTGCCACTATTGATTTTACTCACAACAAATCCGATCACTCACTTTTTGTTATGCCCCCAAAATAGGTATACATCATCCATCTTGGGTCGTCAGATACAAGGTACTGAATACAAATACAAACTAATTATACAACAGTCGTGTAAAATACGACAAAACATAGGCTGTGAGTTTTAATACAAATATTGTCATCTAGACAATATCCACACTCAATGGAGTCCTCATTACATTTATTATCACACTATTTCACAGAATAGTGAGGACTACTAATGCACCATCTAGGACCATCACTCTGTTCCATGACTAGTCCCAGCTACGTTCTCATTTCCTGAAGAGATCAATGAAAGCAAAAGGGTGAACTCAACTAGCCCAATAAGAGTAAGCAATCCATTAGAAGAGTCAAGTAAAGTATAAAATCTACTATCTTCTATGATTTAAAAAGTTTTTCGTCAACTTTATCTGTGACGTCCCCAAAATAGGTGTACAACACCCATTCTGAGTCGCCAAATACATGGTACAGAAAGCAAACTACAACTTCAATAATACAATTATCGTGCAAAATACGACAACACATACTGTGAGTTTAAATACAAATATTGTCTTCCAGACAATATCCACACTCAAATAATTATTTTACAGAAATAGTGAGGACTGCTAAAACATCTTTCTAGAACCATCACTCCATACCCCGACTAGATTCTGCTATGTTCTCACCTCCTGAGAAAAAAAATGGAACAAAAAGGAAAAGGGTGAGCTCCACTAGCCCAGTAAAGAATATTATGACTAAGATAATATACAACAAATTATCATTAGTATTCAACAGGGAAAAATCTGATAGAATATAATCGACAACAAGTTTTAGATCAACAACTGCAGCGGAAACAGCAAACCATTAGAAGAGTCAAGTAGAGAATGAATTCTACTAACTTCTAAGATTTAAAAGTCCATCATCAATATTTTATCCCTGTAACATCAATTAATAATCATCTTTATCCAAATATTCATCTTTGCACTACAGGCCAAGGATATTCATTTGTATCACCTGTCAGTCATGTTCATCTCAACACCTGTTCATCTTTGCACTACAGGCCAAAGATATTCATCAAGTAATCATACATCTTTGCACTACAGGCCAAAGATATTCAGTAATATCATCATTTAGGACTGAGGATGATGAAAAATATCTTAAAGAGAACGAATCCAGTGAGACAGAAGGACAAATAGTAGGGATTCGTATAACAGTTTATCCAAGATCAATAATACTTCATAATAATCAATTGTGAAGCAGAATTCAAAAAAAAAGATCAAAACATGGATACAATCAAAGATAGTAACCATAATAGACATCTTGGACAAAAAAGAAAAATTTTATTTTTCGGTGAATAGTGCCGTATTCGTGAATAGTGTCGTATACGTGAATAGTAACGTATACGTGAATAGTAATCCCGACACAAAAAGTTTTAAATTTGATAAAAAGTTCATATCAATATTTCAGCATAATGATATTGAAGAAAATAATATCATTAAGAAGAAAATAATATCCCTTACCTCAAAATATCAGTACTTCTGGTCGGAATACCGGTATAAGGCTGAAAGAAACTTGTTCTGATGAATAGAAACTCTCAAAGTATCTAAATACTCACAAAATACACTCAATAATCTAGAGAGAGAAAGAGAGAAAACTTGTTTCTGGTGTGATTTTCAATTCTAACTTAGCCCTCTATTTATAGAAAAATATTAGCACGCCGAAGCAGACTTAACCTGCAACCTGATGGCTTTACCTGCTACTATTCTCACCCACCATATTTGAATAAAAATCTCAGCACATTTCTTCACCAACCAAGAGTGGGGCCCACCAATTCTAGAATTTTCCACCAAAATGATTAACTCCGAAAATTCAACAATTTCTGAACCAGTCATCTCGTAAAATTCATAATAAATCATACGTTCATTTTTAACGGTTCAAAATTTGTGGACATATACTCAACTTATATATGTATAACATATCCAAAAATTACCACGATCCAACGGTCGGATTAAAAATTATAACCCCCGCAAAATATCTCAAAAACCCTGATTTTTAATACCTCCATTCCGACAAAAATACTGATAAAAACCTCAACATTAACTCCTTCATTTTTAACCACAAAAATATATCCCTCATTTATATCCACATAAAATAAATATTTCCTTATCATATGAATCAATAATTAATTATTCACAAATAATATTACAGATTCACATTTATAACAACTAGGCCGTTCGCAGGAAAGAGGGGGCTTTCCAATAAGGATTTCTCCTTACTGGCGCGCAATTAGATGACCAAACCTCTCCTTAGACAGAACTTTCTAGACATTGCCAATAATGTTATCTAATAATATTATTCAAATAATATGAATTATTGATCTGATAAAGGAAAATACTGTGCAGCAACAATTATTGAAACAACAATAATATAAAATATCAACGCAGTAATTATTGAATCAATAAAATAAAATATTGAACAATAACTACTGTAACAATTATTGAGTAGTGCCTTCTTACGTAAGAATCAATAATTGGTGCAATACTGTGTACTACTGTATTTTAACCACCGGGTATTCTAACAGTATTAACGGTAACAACTACGCCGTTATTTATAAATAACTTATACTTGTCGTTTTCTTCATCGAATCGCTTTCCGTTATGGGGCCCACACAAGGCTGCGCCGTCGTACGAATATTCCCCGACAGCAAGAATATTCCACGACCAAACGAATATTCCCCGACAAAATGAATATTTTATAACCACTTGCTTATTTTATAAAATTTGCACATTTTACCCATAACCAAAGTATTATATCAAATTAACCTCTTATTATTCACAATAATATTTAGAGAAAATTTGATTTTATTCATTAATAAGCTGGGGTCTTACATTATCGCTGAGACTCAGCTTAATAAATAAAATCGAATCATCCATGTTCCACGGTCAAGGATATTCATGTAATCATCAACGGTCATGACTATACCGAATAATCCCTGGTCATAATCATACCAACAACTGTCCACCAATGAACTACAGGCCAATGAGGACTTTTACCACATCATTCGTCACATTACGGTCATGATTATACCGAATAATCCCTGGTCATAATCATACCAAGTCCATCTATGCACGTAAGCCAAAAATAACTTTCATCACAATATAAGCGTGAGGATGATGACAATGACATAATAATTCAATAAAACAAGTTCAAGAATAAAATTTAAAGATTTATAAATTAATTTATCCAGGAACCAATAATGTCCAAATTGTCAACATGATACTGCTTTGTAGAGTAAAATTCAAGAATGCTCAGAAGAATATTTTCATGAAAAAATACTGGATGAAGCGTAAATATCAAGGATATTCCACTAATTTCATGGAGTATAGAAGCCAAAGCTTTAACCAACTGAGTATAATAGAATATATGAAACTGCAAATGGATTTTCGCCCGCCATGCGGTAATCCACATAGACAGATCATTTTCACAATTTAATAAGGAATGAAATACGAATGATCATTCACCATGCATGTGGTAATCCACATGGACAGGTTATTCCAACAGAATAATAAAGAATGGAATAACAGAAGAATTCACAATGCATGTAATAAACCGCACATACAGGTTATTCCAACAGAATAATAAAGAATAGAACCAGGTCATGCGTAATTCGCACAGACAAGATATTCCAACAGAATAATAAAGAATGGAATATCAACATAATTCATCAGGCATGCGATAGATCGCACAGACAGGTTATTCCAACAGAATAATAAAGAATTGAATAACAGAAGAATTTCACCATGTATGTGGTACTTCGCATAAACAGGTTATTCCAACATAATAATAAAGAATGGAATAACAGAAGAATTTCACCATGTATGCGGTACTTCGCATAGACAGGTTATTCCAACATAATAATAAAGAATGGAATAACAGAAGCTCTCTTCATAAATACAAAAAAAATAATACCCCTTACGAGTACAACAAATAATATTCGTTACCTTAGAAAAATTGAATACTGGAGTAGTGAAGTAGCAGAATACTTTTTTTCTTTCTCTCTATAGTTTCTCTCTCTAGAGTTTCAATGAATTCATAAGAAATAATGAAGGAATGAGCTTCTATTTATAGAAGAACTGAAAGTAGCTCTTGGTCTTAACGAAGGGTCAAAATGACTCTTGGTAATATTGAAGAGACAACTACTATTTGCAAAGAGGCAATTAACTCTTAAAATACCGAAGAGACAAGTAACTCTTGAAAAACCGAAGGGACAACTAACTCTTAAAAAACCGAAGGGCAAGTTACTATTAAATCTTTAAACCAATGATCCATATTGATTTACTATTATAATTTCAACCAACTGTCTAAAAAATTATCACATCTTCTCATGAAATAATATTGTACTCAAAAATAATTTGGACCGAAGATAAATATATTTTTTAGGTAAATAGTACCCCGTGAATAGTACTTCGGGAATAGTTCCCCGTGAATAGTACCCCGACAAGAAAATTATCCCAAATACCAAAGTGAACAATACTAGAGTGAATAGTAATCGGGTGAATAGTAACTCATAAATAGTAACCCATAAATAGTAACCCATGAATAGTATTCCGACACGAAAAGTGCCCCAAATACCCGATTAGTCAATATAACCTCCATACATCAATTATTATCGAAATAAATATCAATTTCTACTAACACTAATAATTCTCACACAATGGAACTATAAATTTCATCTTTAATCAACACGAACTTATTCATCATTAATATTATAATTCACAATATTTAACAATCAGGTCGTTCCCAGGAAAGAAGAGATTTTCCGATAAGAATTTTTCCTTATTGGCGCGCAATTAGGAGACCAAACCTCTCCTTGACAGAACTTCTAGAGATTGTCAATATTACAAGAATAACTTTGCCGTCTCAATTATTGATTTAATAATATAACATATTATACAGATGATACTGTAATAATAATTGAATCAATAATATGAGAGATATGATGCAGCAATTACTGTAACAATAATTGAGTATAACTGAGTGACTTCTCACGTAAGCATCAATAATCAATACCGTGTGCTACTATGCAACCACGCGTATTACTGTACTTTTACTACCGGGTAGTTCAACAGTTTTAACGGTAACACCTCCGCCGTTATTTTTATAAAAAGATAATTCTGTCGTTTTCTAACTACGACAATACTTCCGTTGTGGGGTCCACCAATGATTGTGCCGTCGTACGAATATTCCCTGTTAAAACGAATATTCCCCGACCAATCGAATATTATATAACCACTTGCTTATTTTGCAAAATTTATAAATATTACCCACAACTATAACATTATATCAAATCCACACCATAATATTAAAAAATATTTCAAGAAAATTAAATCTTTATTCATAAAATTTGGGGTCTTACACTTTTCATATGTTGTTGTGGGACTAACATTGCATATATTTTATTGTATGTTGATGACATTATACTCACAGCTTCTTCAGATGCTCTTCGATGTTCTATTATCTTTCTTCTTAGTGCAGAATTTGCTATGAAAGATCTGGGTCAGTTGAGTTATTTTCTGGGTATTACTAGGACTGAGCAAAAAATGGGTATACCCGAATTACCGAACCGAACCGAAATAATTTAACCAAAATTTTATGAAAATTTGGTTATTTTTAATATTTTAATTATATCCGAATTTTATTACAATTTTCGGTTAGTTTATATGGTATTCGGTTAAACCGAATAACCGAATAAAGTCATTTCTACTTTACTAAATACTAATTACTAATATGAGTCTTGACTAATATACTTGACTTGAGTCTTCAGGCACTCAGCACTCACTCACTCAGCACTAGTAGTAGCACAGATCTCTCGACTCTCATCTCTCAAAGTCTCGAACTCTCCCAAATCTCTCAAAGTCTCGAACTCTCAGAGTCTCAGTCTCTCAGATCTCTCAACTCTCGAACTCTGGGCGGCCCTTCAATCTTTATCTCGAACTCTCGAACTCTTAGATCTATCATCTCTCAAGTCTCAAGTCTCATCCTTGAAGCTTCCCCCATTTGATGGTCTGTGGATCTATTTTTGTTCATTAATTACTCATCACAGCCTCCTCCTCCTCCTCTATCAGCGGCAGCTTTCCATTTGTTAAGGTAATTTTGTTATCTAAATATAATAGGAAAGGTTAATAAGATTTTATTACAAATACTTTCTTAGACAGTCACAGTGAGTCACAGTGTAATAGGAAAGGTTTATGAGTATAATAGGAAAGGTTTATGAGTATAAATAACTAGCAAGTTATTTTGAGTCTATTTCTTTTAGTTTTGTTCGTGGTAGACGGTACACGGTAGTGACAATTCTGTAGCTCATGGTTTAGTAGGTTTAACCAAATTAAATTTCTTTTCTTTTTCTACTTATTGGTTAAAGGACATTTATTATTATGTTCTTCTATTTGTAAATCTTAATGCTTTCTTGTCCAAAAAAATAGACCAGATCACCCAAGATTCTTTTATCATAACCAAAATTGTATATACTTAAATTCGATTCCTCAAGACAAATTGTAAACCATATATAATTTGGGTCATTAAAAACTATAACTTCTATTCTTCTTTTTTATTTTGGTACTTTGTGTACTGTTAATTGGTATTTTTTAAGTAATATTTGCTTATACTCATAAATGACTTTGTCACTCTGGCAGTTTAGGCACTGTTAAATGATTTATTTATTTATTTGACACAAATTTATTTATCTTTGACACGGATTTATTTATTTTTGTTTGAAATAGATTTACATTATATATATATATGTATGAAATTTTCATGCTATGAAATTCTCAACTCTGTTACATTTTGATGCTACATGATCCTTCTTTCCTGTCCAGTGGTTTATGTATAGCTCATGATACTCTGTCAAAACAAGTTGCTTCAGATATATAGTAGCCTTGAGATGAATTTGTAAATGTTAAACTACTCGTGTAGAAAGTAGAAAGGTCATCCTTTTTCCTTTAGTCTTCTAATTTTCGGTACTCAATGTATGCTTTCCACTTTCAGGTCTGCTCTTGGGGAGGATACACCTTTCAGGTCTGTTCATTTAGTTGGGTGATGAGAATTTGTGGGAGATTGTTTTCCTGCTTGATAACTTGTTCTTTATCATTTTCTAGTCCTCTGTACTATATGTCTTATTCTTTCATGTGTAGTTTGGAAGTTGGAACTGTTGAGACTGAGGATTTAGGATTTAGTCATTGTTGGCTGTTGCTGTCTGGACTTGGCTGCTCAGTTGTCACTTCTGCTGTTCTTTTTAATTGCATGTTAGCTCAGTTGTCTCATGCCACTTGACTGTTGTTGCTGCTGATCATTCATGTGATGTCTGTTGACTGTTGTTGTTGTTGGCTTAGTTGTCTCAGTTGGTGTTGGATCATTCATGTTTTTGTAATGTCTTGTTCATTGCTGTTGATCATTTATGTTGCTTTTTATTGTTGTTGGATCAGATTCATGTTGCTTTTTATTGCTGTTGGATCATTCATGTTGTGTACTGTTAAGTTAAACTGTTACATTCGGTTATTCGGTTATCATGTAATTCGGGTAGTTGTTCAGATATTCTAAACAGTGTAAATTCGATTTTCGGTTATAACCGAAATGTGTATTCGGATCGGTTAATAACTGAATGCTCACTCCTAGGTATTGCTGTCACTCGTACCAAAAATAGCTTTTTTCTCTCTCAACACAAATATGCCGAAGAGATATTAGAGAGGGCAGGAATGACTGCTTGCAAACCTTGCTCCACACCCGTCAACACTAAGGGGAAGCTCAGTGCAAAATTGGGTGACCCTTATGGTGATCCGACGAAATATCGTCGATTGGCTGGTGCTCTGCAATATCTTACTTTCACAAGGCCAGATATTTCTTATGCAGTCCAACAGGTTTGCATATTTATGCATGCTCCGAAAATTGAATACATGGAGTCTTTGAAACGCATTCTTCGTTATGTACAAGGTACGATTGATTATGGTATGCACTTGTATACGTCTTCGATTCACTCTATCTTGTCATATACAGATGCCGATTGGGGTGGATGCCCTGATACTAGACGATCCACCTCGGGTTATTGTGTGTTTTTCGGAGATAATCTCATTTCTTGGTCTTCTAAGCCACAACCTACAATATCCAAGTCTAGTGCCGAAACTAAATATAGGGGTGTCGCTAACGTTGTCTCTGAGTCTTGTTGGATTAGGAACTTTCTTCTTGAACTTCATTGTCCTATCCAAAAGGTAACTTTGGTCTACTGTGATAATGTTAGTGCAATATATTTATCCGGGAATCCAGTTCAACATCAGCGCACTAAACATATTAAAATGGACATCCACTTTGTTCGTAAAAAGGTACAAAAAGGAGAGGTGCATGTCCTTCATGTCCCGTCTCGTTCTCAGATCGCAGATATTTTTACAAAAGGGCTTCCGCGCGTATTATTTGATGATTTTCAAAACAGTCTCAGCGTCCGACAACCTCTCGCTAAGACTGCGGGGGTGTGATAGAATATAAATTTATTTCAGTTAATTTTCATAATTATCTTTTAGATTTATTGATCATATCTTTTGTATAGTTGGCTATCCTAAATTGTAGCGATTGATATCTTGTAATTATACTTATCCTAGCCTAGAATTACGTTAATGATTGTTGTATATTAAGAACGCTTGTTCAAGGCAATGAGAACACAGAGAATTCCTTTTACTTTCAGTTATTTTAACTTTTTTGTTAAGAGTAAGCAATGCTTGGAGCCATAACTCTTTTTCTATACATGGACTGATCTTGCAGTATTATCTATTATTTATCTGTTCACAATGTGTCTTAAATTCAAAGTTTTAAATCAAGTAAGGTTGTCGAAATTGTTGCCTACATGTTGTAGATCGGACTCTTGTTAGCTTGGAGAAGATGAAATTTGATAAGAATAATTTTATGTGCACAAATGGTAAGACCCATGTTAGGCATGCCAATAAAGATGTGAAAATACAAATGGTAGGTGTCACTTCTTATTGTCTTTCTTTTTTATAGTGTTTGTGCGTACGTTTGTGTATAGTTTGCGAACATAGAACTACATTTTTGATTATGTAACTCATGTATGTCATTGATGGAATATTTCTCTGCCTCAGCATTCAAGATTGTAAAACTCTTTCCTCATTCATAAACTCAAATATGTTTGGCCATCTTATGTCTGCTGAAAAATCTCGAGCTCTTTACAAGTCTGAATTAGTTGAGTTTTGTTGCATCATGGTTACCTCCATTTTAGTAGTAAGGTCATGTAGTTAATATGCATATCTTCTAAGGTTGCATCTAAGAACATAGCTACTGGTAGAATAAAGTTTTAAGGAAACTGATATTTTTCATGCGAGTTTTTGATGGGTCCCACACATTTCTACAAGATAAAATGTGGATCCCACGTTTGGAAATATCAATTTTTGATGGAAAAATATATGACATAAACATGTCTATATCACCAAACCTATGTACGAAACAGTGTCTAAATCATTGTGTTGTTTGCTAATTCCAGTTGTGTGGTCAATGTTTATAAAAAACCGAACCCACATCCGGAAATAATCTTGTTATTTAATGACAAATGGTGGGGACTAATTGCACTCCTTACTTTCCTATTCATATTCCATAGTTCACCAAAAAACTCTAAGCTAATAAACACCCCATAACGCGAACATTTGCTCAATTCATCGATCCAAACTATCGATCAATTGATGCAAGTGTTTAGTTCTTAGTTATTTAACTTACATTTATTATTGAATGCTTAAGCTTTAATACCAGATTCATGTAAAAACTTAATTTCCAATTCATGTAAAGAATTTTTGCTCTATTTTTGTAGTTCTACTGAGTTTGGAATGTCTTGGGTTTTTTTGAAAAAATATGAAGAAAAAAATATAATCAGAATCATATAATTTTTAATGGAATTTTTTAGCTATAGAATGTGAATGAAAAAATGAGAGATACAACTAACCCCCACCATGACAAATTTATGTAGACAATAATTAGCGGTTAGTTAGAAATTAAGAATAATCCTATTTAATTTATTCTATTTTTATCATTCCACATTAACCGCAATTCAACTTTATTATAAATTTGTTGACATATAAATCATTTTTTATATGAAAATATTAAAAACTCATGCAAAAACTCCAAATGATGTCAGTTGTTAGTTCTTGAACAATTTAATCTTGATACTCTCTGATGCTTATTAGATTAGATAGTTTTTTTCCCCTTCTCTTCAGTTATGACTTCAGCAGGTCGAATCAATTTGTCATTCCTAAAACTTGAACCTACATACAAATACAATGGTTCTTGATTTTATTTAATTTATGGGAAATTATATTTGTATGCTTCTTTATTAGAACATGAGCAAATAAACTAGAAGCTTGTCTAAAAAGTAGTTTATAAGAGCAAGTATGGGTAAACGGTTAAAAGCACCAAACGTAACTGCAACCACAATATACGGTTACTAGGGTGTTTATCATACAAAATCGGTTACCGAATCCACCCAAAATTGAGTTGGACCGGTTTACCAAACCAGTCCGAACCGGTACGGTACCGATTTGTACCGGTTGTTTTCCGGCCATGCTTCTATGAAAAGTTTTAAAAAATCCTAAATTACAAACAGATTCAACTGATCCAAGGAATAACAAATGTAACAAATACTACCATATTACAATTTACAAGCGCATTCAACTACTAACAGATTACAATTTACAAGCACATTCAACTACTAGCAGATTACAAGAACATTCAACTTATCTAACTTCCAAGCACATTCAACTGATCCAAGGAATAACAAATATACATGTCTAACAAATTAACATCTATGTAATCTGCTGCTGGTTCTTAAAGGAATTTGACTTAGCCAAACAGGCCAACAACATAATTGCAACTGAATTACTGAAAATTTTCATTGTTTTGTGCACATAATTACTTATCAGACCTGTACAGGAAGAAAACTTGGAAAATTAACAAGTAAATTACTGTCAACTATGGAAATTCAAGTCATTCATAAATTAAAATCTAATAAAGTTAACTTCATATTTACAGAACCCCCAGAATGAAAAGGCAAAGATAACTATTATTAACCAGCTAAAGTCTAATAGAGTTAATAGATTTAACATCAAATAAAGTTTACAATCCTCTGTTCTTTGAACATAAGAAGTCATTGTTCTAATATTTCATAAATATTAATGCAAAAAAAGAGAGATCTAGTTCTCCGTAAAGAGAAAATCTCAATAACTATGTTGATCGAATTATATATATATATATATATATATATATACTAAGTAATTTGTGAACACAAAATCAAAAAGTGAAGAATCGCAAAAAAGATATAGGTTAAAATGATAATCAAATCCTAAGCTTCTCAGACTTCAAATTAGATAAATAGAATCTGTGGAGAAGAAGCAAACCCTAAAATCTGCGGAGATGAAGCAAATAATCAAGTGTTAACTGGAGAGTGACCAAGAGTGACCGAGAGTCGAGAGTGGAGAGTGGAGAGTGGAGAGTGGAGAGAGGACTACCGAGAGTGGACTGTGTAGAGTGGAGAGATGTCGGAGTTTGTCGATGAGAGCTCAGAGCAATGGAGGCTGGAGAACTAGAGATTGGAGACGAGATGAGATCTGAGTAAAAGACTTGGGAATAATGGATCTGCTAGGGAAATAAAAGGCATTATAAAATTAATCGATACAACTGGTTTGGTCCGATACATATCAAACATACAAAATGGTCCGAATAATCGATCGATTTTCTACCTATACAAATCGGTTTTATTTTGTACCGATCGGTTCGGATCGGTTCGATTACCTAAAATACAAAAAAACCCGATAAATATGCCCATCCATAGCTGTTACTAGTATTAACAACCATAACTACGTGGTTACCTGTGATTGCGGTGTGATGGTAATGTAGTTGTATAACCACTTTCAAATATGTTTTAAAGATTTATAATATATAATTTTTATATTACTAATTCAAAATTATTCACTTAAACATATACCTATTTAAAAATCTTATGTATAATATATAATAAAAAATTCAAATACAAATTGCAACCATAGATGAATAGTAATATATAAGGAATTATTATTACATATATTAAACTAAAAAAAATATAAAGTTGTCGTACCCTTAATTACATCAATTAAATGGATTATTTTATTTTTCATATTAATTTGCATAAAGTTGAAGAAAATTAATGAATTTTTAAGAAGCTAAATTGATATATATTAGATGTAATATTACACGTACAAGTTATTAAAACTCTTAAAAAATAAAATAAATTATATTATTCACTTACAATTTTATTAGATGCACTACAACTTGATATTTCGTATATATAAAACATATATAATTTATTATAAAAGGAGGTGAAATGAAGTACAGTTTGTGATACGATTTTACGGGTGTATCCGCAACCACACTTACAATCACAATATGCGATTAGTAGAAAATAAAAATTGTATCGCACTGCATCCATAAATTGTGCAGTTTTATACAGTTGCGATGCGTTGGTGATTATAATTACGGTGTTTTAAAAAGTACTCCATTTGTCTCGCAAAGACATGCTTAATTTAATTTTTTTGGTTAAATTGACCAATTTTAAAATTAATAATTACTCAAATTTATTTATATTTTTGAACTTTCAAAAGTTGGTAGTTGTAGTGAATTAAGAGTGTTGTTACTGTTGACAAAAAAAGCATACAAAAACTAATTTATAAAATAATGTGACAGAGTGTAATTAATGGATGATCCACTATGAATGGACCTAGTGATAGTAACAAACCACAATCAATCACATGATTTTATAAGCAATTTTTTATAATATTATTTTATCATCAACGTACAATTGATAAATTAAATATAATTTCTTATAATTATAATCTCTTTATACCTATATGTCAAAGATTATGATTATAAATATAAAATTAGTCAATTTGACTTCAAAATTGCGGGAGTGCTTTATAAGAGCAAACAAGTTGACTTTTAGCAAGTTACATCCATCTTGCCTCTTGGGCCTTGGCATACGGCATACTTACAAGTTGCGACAGCTACAAACCATACAACTGACAACTATAAAGGGCTGTAAACGGACTAGCAGCTTCGGCTTGTTGAGCTTGATAAAAAGTAAAATGAACTAAATAGAGTTTAAACTAGCTGCTGCTTCTTCAACTTTTTATCTATCTATCTATGGGATCGATCCATAATCAATGTTGTCAGCTAAAGAATAATTTTACAACACATCCTGAGCGCGCTCATCCGATTATCTAACAGTTTAATAGACATCTCGTCCGTAATTTAATTTTCAATATTCCGCATTTTAATACTGCGGACGATATAAATATCCAAAATACTGTTCCTATAAAAATTTCTCGCCCGCAATATTAAATTGCGATAATACTACTGGCGCCAAATTTTTTGGCCAATTGAAAAATGACGTCGTTTTTTAATTAATATCGTCCTGCGGATGCTAAATTGAATTTTTTTTTTTTTTTTTTTACATTCTCCCTCCCTCCCATCATTCACCTCATGAAAACCAAAAGCACTTGAATATGATACAAGGTATATATTTTTTAATAGAAAATTCATCCAAAATCAGAAAGCTTTCAATAAAATAGAAGCCGAACCATATCTAGTCGCATAAAATTTGTCCAAAAATGATTCATACAACTCGGGTTCTACATCCATTACTCATTCAGACTCTCTTGTCACAATAATCTCATTAGATCCTTTAATGGACACAATAAAAAGAATCGATAATAGAAGAATTACAATTAAAATAATATCAAACCTGATTCGATTATGTTTCTAATTGTCTCCGATATCAAGCCTAAGCCTACTTAAATAGATCTCATATATTGTTTGTTTTTCATATTTGAATTATGTTTCTAATTTGGAATTATAGCTTAAAGTCTATTAATTGGAATCTGCAGTTTAATATTGTGAAACCTAGAAAACTAAAAAAAAATTAAATTTGGCTAAAAAATAGCGTCTTTTCTCAATTGGACAGTGTCCGCAGTTTAATACTGTAGACGAGAAAACTAAAAACTAAAGAAAATTTGAATTTGATTTAAAAACAGCGTCGTTTCTCAATTGACCAGCGCCCGCAGCTTAATACTGCAGACAAGAGACTTTTACAAGGAGAATATTTTAAATATTTGTTCCGTCTACACTATTAAACTACAAAATACTAAAAACTAAACTGCGAACGAGAACCATATTAATCGTAAGATATTCAAATGAACGATCAAGATTTGTTATAAGACTAGACTCTTTTTTACAACGTTAACTATGGATCAATCCCCATATATATATATATATATATATATATATATATATATATAGAAAGACTTCGGAAAAGAATCAAAAGGAAACTAAGAAAAACCTAAAGAAAACATATCTTTAATCTTCTTTAATGCCTGCTGTATTTTTTTTAAACTCTAAACTTGTCTTTCATAGTAAAAGAAGATGCCTTTTCCACTAAGATATATTTAATATTATTCATAACCCTAATTATTTAAATTAAAATCAAATATATTATAATAGTTACATACTAAAGATCTTGCAATTCAAAAAGATCAATCTCACAATCACCTTGAATCTAGGGGGGGAATGGGATAGAAAAAACACCACTACAATTCAAGTTAACATTATACTTGATACAAAAAAATAAAAATAAACTTACATTTGCCTATTTTTATCCACGAAAAGATTTTCTTTTTTAAGAACAAGTAGTATAAAATGACAGCATATTAAAGTTTATCATGCTAATTTTAGTAACATTGTCTCACTGCTAAGCTAACAATAGTATTTTTAAAGGTAAACATGGAACAACGTACATCATTAATATTTATTAAAAGGGTGGAATATTCACATTCACTTCATTTTCTTGCCACTTCACTATTTTTGAATTCTTAACAGAGCCTTTACATTACCTTACTATTTTCAGAGTTAAGGTTTGAAAGCATAGAATCTCTAAATTACTCTATTACAATAGTGAAATAGTACATTGCAGTTTTGATTGCTAAAAGGGGCATTGGGAACAAGAAATGAGGTCATGTCAACGAATAATCGATATATACAAATCAAATATATATATATATATATATATATATATATATATTTGTGTAAAGCCTAGATTAACCGATAAAATTCACTGTAATGGTTTCAGTTCTGTATACCTGTTCTGCTGCTGATCGACACCTTCTGGTGAGATCATCTGCAAACAAAAGAAACTATAGATGAAAAGAATTTCGATATAATCAAAGAGCGAAGCATGCTCAGATTCAACATACGGAATGAACAGGTTATTGCCAATATTGTTAACAAACTGAGCAACTAGCATCCTATGCATGAAAATTAAATTATTTCAGCCTGCTTTTTCTTTTTTTGGAGGGGGCGTAAAATTTATAAGATTCAAACAGATATACTGGGCATTCTGACATCTTGTCTCCAACTTTTGAAAAGGGCACATTCTGTTGGCATGAAGATATGAAAACAGGTAAATCAATACAAAATTAAGGGTGTCAAAATTTGAGGCCTATAAAACAAGGGTACAGCCAGTACAGGAAGTTCAACATATGAAATTGACTGGAGGAAAATAGCACTGCAGGTTCTGTTAAAATAGCCAGCGCCACATACAAATGTTCATATGGATGCTTTCACCATTTTGCCTATTATAGGGAGATTTGTTTACGGAGGGTCTATTTTTAGTAATATACTTGTGTCAATAAATCATTCATTTTTCTAAATAAAGGGAAATTTAAAAAATTAGAGTATATTGTGAAATAATGCCAATTAAACATTGACAAGGGTTCCTTGAATCTAGATTTCAAAAAGTAACTGAAAAAGGAGGATGTACCAGACCCAGAGCTTCAGCCATACTTTTACAACTCCCTTCACCGTACATCTCTATGAGCATATTCATTAGGTACTCCCTTTGTTCTAGTTTTAAATGTTTTTCAAGGCCTCGAGCCACCATTTCCATCTCAGGCTACAAAAATAGATTGAAGGGAGCACATTAAAATATGGGATCATTGTTCGTGTTAGGAATGAGATATATAGAAAGTTATTGAATGCAATCATATAATTTGGAACAGAGGGAGCCTAAATCAGACAACAAACCACAAACAAAGTATAGGCATTTCAATAATCAATAAACATTAATGAAATATTTAATGTATGTTTTTGACTTGCAAAAAGTATAATTGTTTCTTCAAAATTCATAGATACTAATCCTTTTTAAAGCCACAATCAGCTCCAGATTGTCTTTGTTTTATACATATGTAAACCCTATTATAACAATTGTATAAAGAAATCATGGACAGCAGATAAAGAAGAAAAGAAACTGGTGTGATTCCATATTGCACTATGGCATCAAATCTTGCAGAACAGCAGTCATCAAAACTCTGTGACTATGACATAGGCAACTAAAGACTAACAGAAGAAACAAAACAGACTAACAGAGGAAACAAAACAGACCGAATCTCACAAAGTAATCAATGATAAAAGCACATACAGAGCTTTCTTCAGGAGGAAATATGCGGTGAGTAAGAGACAACTTTGACAATTCCACCACTGCTTCAGAATGTTTACCTTGCATTTCTAAAGCCTGAAATTAAAATACCATAAAAATAAATTAAGAACTTCAAATGAGTGAAAATAACTAGTGTGCAGACTTTCTAGGAGAGAAAAATGGTAAAACCATATGTATCAACTAGTAAAATTCATTATCTCGTAATTGCTCAAGTTATACAACAAGAAATCAAAGGACTCGAAAAATAAATGAACTTTCAATGACAACATATAACTTGAAGTTAATGAAGTATGTCATGTCTCCCTTTTTGGTAATGTCTAAGGGATTCTTCTATCACTATAATAGGATATTAGAAGAAAATCACATTTGAGTGTAGAAACCCATGTTGCACATTTGTTCCAGGCTAACTCACTCATGACCCCACAAATTCCAGCCCCTAAAACCACTTTATCTATGTGTAGTCACTTCAAATGGGCCAATTTGTAAATAGTGACATAGAGAGAGAGAGAATTAATGGTCGTTGAAGAAAAAAGTATAATAATGCAAAAGAACCAAAAGTAGATGAAATTTGACTTCTTTTTCGGTAAAATTGAAAGTGCTTATTTTTATTATCTAATGGTCCCTACACTACGACTTACCCAATAGGTTTTATTCTCATTAGGTAATTGCAGGTCGAAAGCTTAGGATGACTTCTTAGGGGTTGGACCATAAGTAACCAATTCGCAGAGTGGATGCAAAAGTAAGAGTAAAGGTAAGAGCGTGAAAGCGCTTCAGTTAAAAATACAACCCTTTGAGATTGGCTCCAGAGCATCTAAATAAATAAATTATACATAAAGGTAAAACTTTTAATACATGAAAAACCTACCCAAGCCTGTAAAAGCCATGACCGTGTGCGTGCAGCAACGGCTGCGGTCACCATTCTCGCAGCACGGTTTTTTTCAAGCCCAATGTTTTCCGCAAGCCCAGCAATGAATTCCCTGGCATCCTCACCAATAATCTGAACAAACGCAGATGGACTTGGTACACTGCTAAAAATAAACGTGGCAATGTGACAAGGAAGTAGGAATAGCAGATAAAAGTAATGACAAAATAAGAGCAGCAAAGGGAACTATAAAGGAGTTATAAATTACCTGCCACATATGTTGAGAACAAAGTCAACTGATGCACGATACAATGAATCCTGTGAATTGGCCGTGTCGATGGACACCCTCGCTCCAGATATCCGGCATATTTGACGCAACTGTTCATCAGACATGCAAACAATCATTCAGTGTACCATCAAAGAGTCTGCAAATCTTCTCAAGCAGATAAAAATGATACTAAGTAAATCTAGAATTGATATAATTGAACTAATCAAAAAAATTAATATTATTTGAGTTGAGAAAAAAAATGACAGCAACACACTGATTGAACTGATTAGTGAGTCAAGTTTTGGTATGTCACACCAAAATAGGCATTGTGGATATTTGAAGAAAATATTGATTTATTGTTAAGTAACCAACAAACTAAATATTATTCAAGTTGAGTAAAAATTGGCAGCAACACATGGCTTCAACCGATTAGTGAGTCAGGGTTTTGGTCTGTAATACCAAAATCGGCATTGTGGATATTTTAGGAAACCCTTCATCTTTTTTCTATTAGTTGGTGCAAGCTCTCCCAACAAAAGTATATTTCTTTAACATGTTTATATTATTATTTTAATTTGATAACAAGCGGAAAAAATTCAATATCTATTGTGATGTAATTATGAATATTTGGCTTTAATACTAAACCAGTCGATCCTTTATAGTTATGACAAACGTACGGGGTAATATAGTTTTTAATCACATTACAGCTTTGACATTTGTACTTCACCCATTGAGGACAAAAAATTTATATTTAAGTCATTCCTCGGAGGACGAAGGGAGTATTATACTATATACAAATAATCCAATTCAATTTAAGATGAGGTGAACCTAGAGAATAAAAATAAAAATCATGGCTCCGGTCCACAATCATTGTGCGTCAGCAAGACCTCATCCACAACGGAGACAATATCTATCTATGAACAGGTGTTTCCTTGACATGATGGCCTTCATGTAATTAATTACGCCATAACTATTTGCCACTATAAACACAATGTCTTATAATGGAGTAGAAATTTATTTGCATCGATATGAACCTTATGTAATGACAGAGTAAATCAGCAGGATCCTAGTTCATTATTGATTATTCTCGATAAATTAGAAAACAACAACAATGGAGCAGACACCGTACATTTAGACATGGAGTTTCACTTTCAGCTATGTACAAGGTAAATATTATATAGGTAATAAAGCACAGCATAAAAGCAAAAAGAATAGGTACAGAAGCACTAACTTGAACTATATCATCCATCCGCATGTCCTTTCCGCTCATTCTATAGTCCATGATCGCTGGAAATTTAAGTAGGTAAGCGGAAATTTGATGAAGGAAAGGACAACATTCATTGTAGTTTGAGAGATATTTTTGTTACCTACATCAAACACAGTTGTACAATAAACATCACCAAAGACGAACCATGCGTATCTGTTAAGTATTAATAAAGAATGTCAAAGGACACTTTTTTATGGGTTGAGCCTGGACTGACCCTATCACAGCCCATAAAATATCATTACTAATCAGATACTTACCTACCCATGATCGGTATCTTGTCAAGTTATAGGAGATGTAAATTGGATAATACCTTTTTCTTATATTTTGGTGACTTATCTAAATGAAACATTCAGACATGATTAACTGAGTCAAACTTTTTCTCTGTAGCTTTCTACAAAAACTTCTTCCAAAAGTAATTACCTTACTCGGCAATTTATCAAAGAAAAGTAACAACCTTGTCCAAAGGGGGGAGCTCATTCATTTCTTAATTGGTCTCCATAATTCAACAGTGTGTTTAGTTATTTCATAGGAGGATTAGTTCGAAAAAGAAATTACATTCCATTTATCAGTCCATTAGTCACAGACTAAATTATAGTTGCAACTAAATCTAGGTGAATAATTATCAAATTTAAAAACTTAGTTACTCAGTTCATCAGCAAGACATATATTCGGACCCATATACAGTTAAGCATATACATAACAATTTTATCACTCCATCAGTTCCACAAAAAAGAATCCCATTTTCAAAATTTGAAAATTATAAGAATATAAATTTCTTCCATGTTTATCCCTATGTTTAGTTTAGTAGTGATGACATGCTAGTGAAATTGTGTCATTATACTTCAGGCATTTTGTCACTTTATATCATCGTCCATAAAAGATGATTTGGAACAATTTTTCTTATTCATACCATCATCCATAAAAGATGACTCTTTTGGGGAACAATTTTTCTTATTCGCAAATGGGACATTTTAGTGGAACAGGGGAGTAATATCTAACAAATTACAGACCAGAGCTAAAAACAAAAAGCTTAATAAACCAACCTCGAATTAATTTGTTAGCCTGTTTCTGATACTCATCCCTGTTAATTACTTCAACAGGGGCCATATTCGAATCCGGCCACCAATTGGGCAACTTCTTTTCCCTCCTCAGCCCCCAATTCTTAGGCATTGACTTAAAAACTGCACCAAATTCCCCCGAAGCCGGCGATAAAGGGTTCTCTAAAACCCTATTTTCACTCACATCACTCTTCCTCTTCCCCACAACCACTTCCCTCCCTCCTAAACTCCTATCCCTCCTCGTAATCACACCGCGGCCGCCATTCCCAAACCCGAACCGGTTCCTAAACCCTTCGCCTACCTTAACCAAAACCCTAAAACCCAAAACAATCACCAACCCACATATCACCAAATTCCCAACAAATTGGACTGTGGACTTGCGGCATGAAATCCTAACCTTTTGATTCGGGTCAACTATAATTAGGGTTTGCAAATCTTCTAAAGCTTCATTAGCTGAGTCAATGAATTTGTTGAGGTGGCTTTGGAAAGAGAGAGGGGCTACGGTTGATAGGTATTCGATGTCGATTACCATTTGGAGATTGGAATCGGAAGGGGAGGAAGACGATGGGAATTGGGTGGGGTTTTTGAAGTTACGGCGGCGACGGTGGTGGCGACGGAGGGCGCAGGTGGTGGCGACGCCATTCCAGCGGTGGAAACGAGGATGTGCAGAAGAAATGAATGATAGGGCGTAATTTACAGGGCAGTTCATTACTGAGGTTTTTTGGTTGCATTGAAGGTGGGGCAAGTATAAAAAGTAAACCACAACGAAAGCCTTAAAATGTACTCCCTCCGTCAGATAAAATTTGACTTTTAACGTCAACAAACCACGAGATATTAAGTTTAAAATTAAAATTGATATTATTTATATAAATTTAAAATGAAATAAATTTCATAATTAATAATTTTTGTTATATATTATAATAATTATATTAATTAAAATTAAATAAATTTATATAAAATTAAATTTTAATATGTGGTCGTTTGATCTTGAATTTGGAAAAGATGGAGTTATTTCAAATGTCAATAATTCAAAATACTCTCTATTTTTTTTAAAAATTTCTTATTTGTCAAAGTATTTTTTAACAAAAAAAATATAATTATATTTTCACTGATAGTATCATAAAAGGGAAATGAATTATGTGTCATCAAATCTTTGACAAGCCTAAATGTGACTACTAAATACTAATAGAAGTTTTAAGAGATAAGATATAATTTTTTCGTTCTCAAAATAATAAACTTAAATTACAAAAAAAAATTTAATAGTTTAAGGTATAAAAAGTAAGAGGTGCATATGTCATTTAGTATGTCCATTTGTATATAAAAGAATAAAAGGACATATCATTTTGTGTAATATTATTTGTAAGGTCACTGAATATGAAATTTTTTTACTATCTTACTTTTCTTGATTTGTGTAAAAATTAAAAAATGAATTTATGTCATCCTTTTGAGAATAAATTAAAATAAATACCATTTTAATTTTTATTTATGTCATGTATGCAAGTAAATCATTATTTAATATTTTGGTATAAATTTTTTATCATATATAACAAAATCTATTATGAAATTACAAATTTTCTTTAATTTTATAAACATAATTTTAATATCTTGTTAATATTACTAACTTTTTGAACCGCATAATAATTAGCTTTTTCTTAGCGGACGATCTAGCCTTCTTTTCTATGCAAAGACGATTTACAATTCTTGAAACTTGTTTTTGAGAATTGTAAACTCATATAAGATTTGAGTCTAAGGTGTTATTTGATAAAATTAATTAATTAAGCTATGAATGGTTAGTATATTTTAATAAATTAGATTATCTAAGTAATATAACATCTGAATATAAAAAGTTTTTGGTAACTGTGGGCCCAAGTGCAAATTAGGGTTCACCTGACTTAATTAAATTAAATGAACAATTAGGATTCCATGAACTCATTAAATGTACAAATTATAGTTCACATAACCTAATTGAATGAAGACAAAAAAGTCAGAAATATATGTGTTAGACCCGGGAGAAGCATCCACGTGTCCCGAGGTAGGCGGCTCGTGAAGGCAGCTCGTTTTGAGAATTGATTGAGGGATCGAATTAGTGGCTAGAAGGACATGGCGAAATGGGCATTATTCTAATGACCAAAGGGTATTTCTGGATTTTTCCTGAAGATATGTGTCTGACATGTGACTACTTATGTTCCAAAAAATTCTATAAATACCCCTTCCATTCTAGGAAGAGGGGACCTTTTTTCGGTGACTTGGGATTTGGACATTTTCTTAAAGCACTCAAGACCTGGATATTCTCTCAACTTGAATCACTCAAGAAGACTCTTGTAATCCATGCTATCCTAACACGTTTTTCGGATTATGAGAGTTCTGTCACGTGTCGTTGGAGTAATCGTCCACCTGTTATTCTCCCCTCTTCAATCAATCAATCAATTATGTGCTCTTCGTGGATTTCTCAACTATTCAGCCAACATGAAACTCTAACTAGCAAGACACGATTTTCTTGCTAAAGAAATGTGGGCAGGGAAATCTTCTGAAAATCTTTCCATAACTTGCTCAATATTTGTTTCCTTTTTTTTTTTCTGGAAATTAAAATAAAGAAGATAAACAAACATTACCAAATAAAATTCAATCAAATAAACTCTTTATTTTGGTAAATCAAATCTTTCCTTTTTATCAAATCAAATTTTATTTTTATTTTGGAAATAAAATTAAACCTTTCTTTATTTGATTTTAAAGAAAAGATCCTTCCTTATTATCATTAAGAAGGAAAATCAAACATACATTTTGAAATTTCCCTTTATTGGGAGTAAAAATCAAATCTTTTCTATATTTAGAAAATAATATCTATATATATTTATATTTAGAAGCAAAATCAAATATACTTATCTTTAATGGAAAAAAAGTGATTGCTTTCTTTTCTGTTGCAAGTATGCTTTGGGGGGGCTATACATGTATTCATATATATGCATCTCTCAAGCCATTCACGCCTCCTCTTTTATCTTGTTTCATTTTATATTTTCTCTCATACGAGCCAGGAAGATCATCAAGGGAGCAACAAGGAGGCATAATCCAATCCGAGCAAGAGGTAACAAGGAGGATTCCTCCATATATGGCTGGACCCTAGGGGTTGAACCCTATAGGGCTGAGCCCTTGGGGGTTTCATTCCTTCTTCTCGTCTTCGCTTTTCAATTTGCTTACTTGCATGCTTTCTTTTGGATTTTTCTTGACTTGCTTCCTCCATTTCTTTTTTCTGTTTTAGGCAATTGTAGTCTTTCTTTGTTTCTGAGCCCCATCACCTTGATCATATATGTAAGACCCCAACTTTTATGAATACAAATTAATTTTCTCTAAATATTATTTTTGAATAATAAGGTGTGGATTTAATATAATGTTATAGTTGTGGGTAATATTTATAAATTTTGCAAAGTATGCAAGTTGTTATAAAATATTCGTTTGGTCGAGGAATATTCGTTTTATCAGGGAATATTCGTTCGACGACACAATCATTGGTGGACCCCACAACGAAATTACTGTCAGAGTTAGAAAACGATATAAATAACTTTTTATAAAAATAACGGCAAAAGTTTTACTGTTAACTGTTGAAATACCCGATGATAAAAGTATAGTAATACGCGTGGTTGCATAGTAGCATACGGTATTAATTATTGATGCTTACGTGAGAAGTCACTCAGTTTTGTTCAATTATTGCTATAATAATGGCTGCATAGTATCTCACATTATTGATTCAATTATTGTCACAGTATCATCTGTATAATATTTTATATTATTAAATCAATAATTGAGATGACAAAGTTATTCATATTATTATTTGCATTATTGACGATATCTAAAAAGTTCTGTAGAAGAAAGGGGTTTGGTCACCTAATTACGCAACAATAAAGACATGTCCTTATCGAAAAGCCCTCTCTTTCTTGGGAATGATCTGATTGTTAATATTACGAGTTATAATATTAATGATGAATAAATGTTATTAAAAATGTGTTTAGTGAAGCCAAGTAAATTGAGATAAATAGAGAGGATTTTTATGAAATATTTGTTGTAAATTTGGCTTATTACATGGACCCCCACTTTCTCATTTTTCAAAATCGTCGGGAGAAAGTTATCTCAGTTTTATTTTATATATATATATATATATATATATATATATATATATATAAGTTTAATTTTTTATGAAAAATAGAATATATTATATTTTATTATGCATAGTACTACATAGTATTGCATAATACTGCATAGTATGTGCATAGTGCTGCATAGTAAAATAAAAAATTTTAAAAGTTTCGTCCATGAATTCTCAAAAATTATGCCCGTGATGGTTTCACTGTTGGTCTGTGATTTCTAAAATTCAAATAGTATCATGTCATTCTCCTATAAATAGGATGCTTAGTTTAGAATTGAAAATCACACCAGAATCAAAGAATTATTCTTCTATAATATTGTGCGTATTTCTTTAGAGTTTAAGGAAGCTTTGAATGTAGAAAACAGTGCAAGTTTTCTTCAAAAATATTCTCACCATACCAGTCAGAAATACTCTCCTTTTAAGGTAAGGATATTATTTTTGTTCAATATTCGTAAGAAATAATATTTTTTTCCATACTCTATAGTATGTAAGTAATATTATTTCGTTTCTAATTCCGAATTTTACACTCATTTTGTTAAGTATTGCTTCTATACTCCTTGAAATTAGTAGAATAACCTTAAAATTTGCGTTTCATCTAGTATCGTTACACAAGGATATTTTTTCGAGCATTCTTGTTAAATTTTGATCTTTTCATGCCGGAATATTATTCATACATACAGCACTATTCATACGCACGATACTATTCATACGTACCGTACTATTCATGAAGTACTATTCACGGAATACTATTCACTCGAGTACTATTCACCCGGGGTACTATTCATAACAAAAATTGATTTTTTTTTTCTGTCTAAATTATTTTTGATACATGAATATTATTATTTAATTTTACTCCACAAAGCAGTTATCATGTTGACAATTTAGACACTTTTAAACTCTCGATAAATTAAAAATCTTTAATATTTATCCTTGATTTCGTTTGATTGATGCTTATATCATTATCATCATCCTCATGCTTATATTGTGATAAAAGTCATCTTTGGTCCATAGTGCATAGATAGACTGTTGATTAGTATGATTATGACTATGTATCGGTATAATCATGGCATGTAATGTGACAACCCCAAAATAGGTCCATTCCATCCAATCTATTATGAGTCGCCAAATACATGGTACAGAAAACAACTACAACTTTATTACAATAATTGTCGTGCAAAATACAACAACACATATGCTGTGAGTTTTGATACAAATATATACCAAATGTGACTTATATCCCAACCGTGGACAACACCTCACAATGACACCTTACATAAAGGTATAGTTAAAAACTGTTTTAGAAATTAGAATCTTTAGGAAGTGCTCAAGGAAACCTTCGTGCATGGGAGACCATGCTTCTAGGTTATGATAGATATCATATGGCCACAGAATTATCCTTGGTTGACCCAATATACCCCAAAGAAAAACGAGAAGATTACTATCATATTCTTCCCAATGGTGAGTCTTCTCTTGACTTATCCTTATCTCCACTGTCTCTAATTGAGAATTATACTTCAAACAAACACCAAGATTATATAGGTAGTGCTCGTAAATATACTCAGCAAGTGGATGAGCACAATCCTGTCTTATGATGACACGAGGTTGTATGTCATTAGACATCTTATATGATAGTGGCAAAATACCCTTCTAACGTTGGGTTCGCTTCACCCTAGATAATTCACCAAATATAATTACTAAATGATGATCACCGTTCTATTTTCCTGTTACCCCCGCTCGACCCAGCTACACTCTTATTACCTGAAAAGAATTGTGAAACAGAAGGGTGAGCACAACTAGCCAGTAAAGAATATCATGACTAAAGATAAATACATTATCAATAGCCTTCAACAGAATTAAATCAGAGATTTAGAACATATGGTAAATGATAAAAATTTCAACCATAGTTGCAGTGGAACGAGCAATCCATTAGAAGAGTCAAATAGACTACAAAGTCTATTATCTTCTCCATGTTAAAAATCTACCAACAATGTTTTATCCCTGTAACATCAATTAACAATTCTGGTCCACAATCATATAAATAACTTATAATCATAATTGTAGTTCTAAATTCATCTTCTCATCCAGGACGAAGATAATTTTCATCACCTATCTTTACCTGAAACATCAAAAATCATGGTTACACCAAATCACATTTTCCGTTCATAATCATACTAATAACTTCATCTTTGCACTACGGCCAAAGATATTCATTTGTATCACCAGTTGGTCATGTTCATCTCAACACCTGTTCATCTTTGCACTACTGGCCAAAAATATTCAACAACATGTCATCTTTGCACTACGGGCCAAAGATATTCATCACCAGTTCATCTTTGCACTACTGGCCAAAGATATTCATCACCAGTTCATCTTTGCACTACAGGCCAAAGATATTCAACAACAGTTCATATTTGCACTACAGGCCAAATATATTCATCAACAGTTCATATTTGCACTATAGGCCAAATATATTAATATCTCTAAGAAATATATAATCATTTTAGAATTTATATAAACAATAATTATAACCATGTTGATCAATTCACCTTTGCACTTAAGCTAAAGATATTCAATTATAAATTCAATGGTCATGATCATACCAGTCAACAATTCAACTTTGCACTACTGGCCAAAGGGAACCCATAGTCATGATCATACCAAAAATCTACCCATCTTTACACTCAAGTCAAAGAGAAATATCATCATGAGGGTTATAAAAATGTTATATATGATAATAAAATTAATATAATCAACATATAGATTTAATCTCAAGAGTAATATTCATAAATCAACTATAAAAAAAGAAACCAATTTTTATCGTGAATAGTAACCCCGACACAAAAAGGTAGAAATTCTATAAAAAAAATTATACTAATATTTCGGTATAATGATATTGAAAGAATAACATTTCTTAAACTTATAAGAAATTTATTTTAATTGTTTACACTTTAATAATGCATTTAATCATTCTAAAATGTCAAACTCATAAGATTTCATCACCAATAACCAAAACCCTCATCAAAAATCTACATATACCTCATATAGGATTCTCAAGCCATAAAATCCTATTTTCTAATTTTCTTACTTCACATAACATATTTAATTCATTTACTCATAACTAGTCCCTTTTCATGAAAAATATCAAATCAATGTAACCAATTTTTCTTTTCTGAGATTTAGCATAATATAGTCCCATATTGAACATATATTTTTCTCGGAATTTTTAAAACTCATTTACTATTTTTCATATGACCAAAACAGCCGAATATTTAGATATTTATCATAAATTGTACTTTTATCTAAAAATTTCAAAATTTACAGAGTACACTGATATTATATAGATATACTTTCAATAAAATTTTTATCAATTTTAGAGTTAACCACAAGGAGTTATAAGCGATTACTTTTAAAATAGTATTTTCCCGTAAAATTCATAACTCCTAATCTATACATCCAAAAATCACTATTTTTGGACACAATCAATAAAACTCATCAAAATATCATTTTAAATTTTTCCAGAATTTTTTGAAGGTCAGAAGATTTACGAACTGAAAAATATAATAACCCTTAAAATCCCTTACTATCCCTTACCTCAAAAGTGCAGTATTTCTGACTGGAATGCAAAGTCGAAGGAAACTTGTACTGAATAGCAACTCTCAAAGTATCTAAATACTCATAAAATATGCTTCATAATATAGAGAGATAAAGAGAGAAAGCTTATGTTTCTGGTGTGATTTTCAATTCTAACTTAGCCCTCTATTTATAAAAAAATGTTAGCACGCCGAAGCAGACTTAACCTGCAACCTGATGGCTTTACCTGCTACTATTCTCACCCACCACATTTGAATAAAAATTTCAGCACATTTCTTCACCAACCAAGAAAATGGAACCCACCAATTTTAGAATTTTCCACCAAAATGATGAATTCCGAAACTTCAATAATTTTTGAACCAGTCATCTCGTAAAATTCATAATAAATCATACGTTCATTTTTAACGGTTCAAAATTTGTGGACATATACTCAACTTATATATGTATAACATATCCAAAAATTACCACGATCCAACGGTCGGATTAAAAATTATAACCCCCGTAAAATATCTCAAAAACCCTAATTTTTAATACCTCAATTCCGACAAAAATACTGATAAAAACCTCAACATTAACTCCTTTATTTTTAACCACAAAAATATATCCCTCATTTATATCCACATAAAATAAATATTTCCTTATCATATAAATCAATAATTAATTATTCACAAATAATATTACAGAGTCGCAATTATGACAACCAGGCCGTTCCCAAGAAAGAGGAGGCTTTTCAATAAGAATTTCTCCTTACTAGCGCGCAATTAGATAACCAAACCTCTCTTTAGACGGAACTTTCTAGACATTGCTAATAATGCTATCTAATAATATTATTTAAATAATATGAATTATTGATCTGATAATGGAAAATACTGTGCAGCAATAATTATTAAAACAATAATAATATAAAATATCAACGCAGCAATTATTGAATCAATAAAATAAAATATTGAACAGTAACTACTGCAACAATTATTGAGTAGTGCCTTCTTACGTAAGAATTAATAATTGAAAAAAATACTGTTCAATACCGTGTGCTACTGTGCAACTACGCGTATTACTGTATTTTAACCACCAGATATTCCAACAGTGTTAACGGTAACAACAACGCCGTTATTTATAAAAACTCAATTTTGTCGTTTTCTTCATCCAATCGCTTTCCGTTATGGGGCCCACAAATAACAGCGCCGTCATACGAATATTCCCCGACAGAAAGAATATTTCACGACCAAACGAATATTCCCCGACAAAATGAATATTTTATAACCACTTGCTTATTTTGAAAAATATTCATATATCACCCTTAACTTTAACTTTTTATCAATTTAACCATTTACTAAATAAAAAAATTGAATACTTTTATTTCATAAAATTTGGGGTCTTACATGTAATGTTACAAATGATGTGGTAAAAGTTCTCATTGGCCCGTAGTGCATTGATAGATAGTTGTTGGCATGATCATGACCACTGGTGATACTAACGAATATTCTTGGCCTGTAGTGCATGGATAATTCGTGGATGTGATAATAATGAATATCCTTGGTCCGTAGTGCATGGATAATTCATGGATATGATACTAACGAATATCATTGGCCCGTAGTGCATGGATAATTCGATGATGTGGATTATTTATTGAGCTGTGTTATATCGATAAAATATTGATGATGAACTTTTAGATCATAAAAGATAGTAGATATCATGCTCTACTTGACTCTTCTAATGGAATGTTTGTTCCGTTATAGTTAAACTTGTTGTCTATTTATTCTATTAGTTTAACATTATTGAAGGCTAACTATAATTTATTCTGTATTATTTTAGTCATAATATTCTTTACTGGGCTAGTTGAGTTTATCCTTTGCTTTCATTGTTATCTTCAGAAAATGAGAATATAGCTGGGACTAGTCGAAGAATGGAGTGATGGTCCAAGATGGTGGCTATAGTAGTCCTCACTATTCTATAAAATAGTGTGATAATAATTGTAGTGAGGATTCTATTTAAGTTTGTATATTGTCTACGAGATAATATTCGTGTTAAAACTCTCAGCTATATTTTATCGTATTTTATATGACAGTTGTATAATTAAGTTTGTATTTGAATTTTGTATCATGTGTAAGATCCCAAATTTTATGAATAAAAATTAATTTTTTACTTAAAAAATATATTTTTGAATATTATGGTGTGGATTTGATATAATGTTATAGTTGTTGGTAATATTTATAAATTTTGCAAAGTAAGCAAGTTGTTATAAAATATTCGATTGGTCGGAGAATATTCATTTTAACAGAGAATATTTGTATGACGACACAATCATTAGTGGACCCCACAACAGAATTATTATCGGAGTTAAAAAATGACATAAATATCTTTTTATAAAAATAACGACAAAATTTTTACCATTAACTATTGAAATACCCGGTGATAAAAGTACAATAATATTCGTGGTTGCATAGTAGCACACGGTATTGATTATTGATGCTTACGTGAGAAGTCACACAGTTATACTCAATTATTGCTACAGTAATTGCTGCATAGTATCTCACGTTATTGATTCAGTTATTATCGTAATATTTTATATTATTAAATCAATAATTGAGATGACAAGTTATTAATATTATTGTTTGTATTATTGACAATGTCTAAAAAGTTCTATCGAGGAAAGGGATTTGGTCACCTAATTGCGGGCCAATAGGGAGAAATTCTTATCGGAAAGCCCCCTTTTTCCTAGGAATGATCTAGTTGTTAATATCAAAAATTATATTATTGATGAATAAATGTTGTCAAAAATATTAAGGGAATTTTTACGAAGTATTTGTTGTAAGTTTGGTTTATTATTTGGACCCCTACTTACCTATTTTTTAAAACTGTCGGTAGAAGTTATCTCAGTTTTGTTTATATATATATATATATATATATATATATATATATATATATATATATGAATGATGTTGATGGGTGGCGGTGGGGGGTGGTTCACGGGAGGTGAATGTATTAGGATGACATGGAATGAAGGGAAGATATATATATATATATATATATATATATATATATATATATATATATATATATATATATATATATAAGTTTTATTTTTTTATGAAAAATATAATATATTATATTTTATTATGCATAGTGTCTGCATAGTAAATCAGAAAATTAGAAGTTGCGTCCATGAATTTCAAATACTGTGCACCCGTGATTTTCAATCTAAAGAGTATCATTCCATTCTCCTATAAATAGGATGTTTAGTTTAGAATTGAAAATCACACCAGAATCAGAGAATTCTTTTTCTATAATATTGAGCGTATTTTTTTAGAATTTAAGGATGATTTGAGTGTAGAAAACAGTTCAAGTTTTCTTTAAGAATATCCCCGTCCTACCAGTCAGAGGTACTCTCTTTTTAAGGTGAGTGGTGTTATTTTTGTTCAATATTCGTAAGAAATAATATTTTCTTTCATACTCTGTAGTATGCAAGTAATATTATTTCATTTTAGATTTCGAATTCTACACTCATTTTATTAAAGTATGACTTCTATACTCCTTGAAAATAGTAGAATATCCTTAAAATTTGCGCTTCATCTAGTACATTTTTATGAAAATATTATTCTGAGTATTTTTGATAATTTTAATCTTTTCATGTCGAGTTACTATTCATGGGGTACTATTCTCGAAGTACTATTCACGGGAATCTATTTATAAGACCCCGAATTTTATGAAATAAAAGTATTCAATTTTCTTATAATTATTATTTTATTTAGTAAATGGTTAAATTGATAAAAGGATTAAAACTAAGGGTGATATGTGAATTTTTTTGCAAAATAAAGCAAGTTGTTATAAAATATTCGTTTGGCCGGGGAATATTCTTTTTGTCGGGAAATATTCGTACGACGATACAATCATTGGTGGATCCCACGGCAGAATTATTGTCGGAGTTAGAAAACGACAAAATTATCGACAAAATTATCTTTTTATAAAAATAAAAGCGAAAGTTTTACCGTTAACTATTGAAATACCCGGTGGTAAAAGTACAACAATACGCGTGGTTGCATAGTAACACACGGTATTAATTTTTGATGCTTACGTAAGAAGCCACTCAGATATACTCAATTATTGCTACAGTAACTGCTGCATAGTATCTCATATTATTGATTCAATTATTATCACAGTATCATCTGCATAATATTTTATATCATATTATCACAGTATGATCTGATTGTTAAATATTATGAGTTATAATATTAATGATGAATAATTGTTAGAAGATTAAAAATGTGTTGATTGAAGATAAAATAATTTGTGGTAATATTTATTCAATCTTTGATATAAATAAGAAGTCTGTTATGAAACGTTTGTGATAAGTTTGATTTATTCTATGGAGGTCCATATGTCATCATCTAAGAGTCACTTTTGCCAATAGTAATTGTCTTTACCAGACGTCGAACCACTTGTCGTTTCATATTACAGGCGTCGAACCACTTATCGTTTCACATTACAGGCGTCGACCAATTGTCGTTTTACATTACAAGCGTCGACCAATTGTCGTTTCACATTACAGGCATCGACCAATTGTCGTTTCACATTACAGGCGTCAATTCACTTGTTATTTCACATTGCAGGCGTCAAACCACTTTTCTCTTCACATCACCAGACGTCAAGCCACTTGCCTTTTCACATTGCAAGGGCTAAGATAGAAATCTTCTATAAATAGAAGCTTATTTCTTCTTTCATTCTCACCAATTCACTACGACTCACAAGATAATTCTATAGAGGGAGAATCAGAGATAAAGAAGAAGAGTATTCTGTTACTACACTATTTCAGTATCCAATCACTAAGGTAAGAGGTATTATTTCTTTCGTATTCGTAAAAGATATTATTTTTGTTCAATATTCGTATGAAATAATATTTTCTTCCATACTCTGTAGTATGTAACTAATATTATTTCGTTTCAGATTCTGAATTATACACTCATGTTGTTAAGTATTGCTTCTATACTCCTTGAAATTAGTAGAATATCCTTGAAATTTGCGCTTCATCTAGTATCGTTTCACAAGGATATTTTTCTGAACATTCTTGTTAAAGTTTAATCTTTTCATGCAGGAGTACTATTCACGAAGTACTATTCACAGGTTATTATTCACAAAGTACTATTCACTGGGTACTATTCATGACAAAAATTGATTCGTTTTCGGTCCAAATTATTTTTGGTACAATATTATGCTTGAATTTTACTCCACAAAGCAGTATCATGTTGACAATTTAGACGTTATTGATTTCTAGATAAATTAAATTATAAATCTTTAAAAATTTATCCTTGAACATGTTTTATTAAATTCTTATATCATTACCATCATCCTCATGTTTATATTATGTTTAAAGTCATCTGTGGCCTGTAGTGCATAGATGGACTTGGTATGATTATGACCAGGGATTATTCGGTATAATAATAACCGTAATGTTACAAACGATGTGGTAAAAGTCATCATTGGCCCGTATTACATTGATGAACAATTGTTGGTATGATCATGACCATTGGTGATACTAATGAATATCCTTAGCCCGTAGTGCAGGGATGATTCGACGATCTGAATTATTAATTAAGCTGAGTCTCAGCGATAAAACTGTTGATAAACTTTTTAAATCATAGAGTATAGTAGATATCATGCTCTACTTGACTCTTCTAATGGATTGTTTGTTCCGCTGCAGTTAAACTTGATGTTTATTATTTTATCAATTTAACACTGTTGAAGGCTAATGATAATTTATTTTGCATTATCTTAGTCATAATATTTCTTACTGGGCTAGTTGAGCTCACCCTTTGCTTTCATTGTTCTCTTCAGGAAATGAGAATATAGCTGGGACTAGTCGGAGAACGGAGTGACGGTCCAGATGTTTGCATTAGTAGTCCTTATTATTATGTGAAATAGTGTGATGATAAATGTAATGAGGACTTATTTTGAGTTTTAATACTGTCTAGAGGACAATATTTGTATTAAAACTCACAGCTTATGTGGTGTCGTATTCTACACGACACTTAATAGTTGTATAAATTAAGTTTGTATTTGTATTCTATACCACATATTTGGCGACTCAGAATGGGTGATGTATACCTATTTTGGGGGCGTCACACTATTCACTTGGAAACTATTCACCCGGGGTACTATTCATGATAAAAATTTATTTCTTTTCGGTCTAAATTATTTTTTATACAATATTATTCTTGAATTTTACTCTACAAAGCAGTATCATGTTGAAAATTTGGACATTATTAAATTCTGGATAAATTAAATTATAAATCTTTAAAATTTATCCTTGCTCTCATTTAATTGAATTCTTATATCATTGTCATCATCTTCGTGCTTATATTGTGATGAAAGTCATCTTTGGCCCGTAGTGCATAGATGGACTGTTGATTGGTATGATTATGACCATGAATTATTCGGTATAATCATGACCTGTAATGCTATAAATGATGTGGTAAAAGTTTTCATTGGCCCGTAGTACATTGATGCATAGTTGTTGGCATGATTATGACCATTGGTAATAACACGATTATTGTAAGACCCCAACTTTTATAAATAAAGATGAATTTTCGATAAATATCATTTTTGAATATTATGGAGTTAATTTGATATAATGTTATAGTTGTGGGTAATATTTATAAATTTGGTAAAGTACGCAAGTTGTTATATAATATTCGATTGGTCGGTGAATATTCGTTTTAACAGGGAATATTCGTACAACGGCACAATCATTGGTGGACCCCACAACGAAATTATTGTCGGATTGAAAAAACGAAAAAAATATTTTATTAAAAATAACTGCGGAAGTTTTACCATTGATACTGTTGAACTACTCGGTAGTAAAAGTACAGTAATACGTGTGGTTGCATAGTAGCACACGGTATTGATTATTAATGCTTATGTGAGAAGTCACTCAGTTTGATTCAATTATTGTCAGTTAATAATATGAATTATTTAGCGATAATGAAGTTTTGTTTTATTCGTATTATTAACGTAATAAAACAGAAACATCTTTTTATATAAAATAGAATACTTTATTAAAGTTATTCTATAAATAGAATATATTATATTTTATTTAAAAGATTTTCTTTAAATATGGACCGTCAGATTAAAGTAATCAATCTGGACCGTTCATGGATTAGTTACTATGCATTCTATTTTTCTATAAATAGCAACTCATTCCTTCATTATTTCTTACGAATTCACTGAACTCTAGAGAGAGAAACTATAGAGAGAAACTATAGAGAGAGAGAAGAAAAGTATTCTGCTACTTAACTACTTCCTTATTTCAGTTCTTCTTTAAAATGGTAAGGGGTGTTATTCTTTCTTATTCATGAAGAGAACTGTTGTTATTCCATTTCTTATTATTCTGTTGGAATAACCTGTATACGCGGTCTACCCTATACTTGGTGACATTCTTCTATTATTCTGTTGAAACATTCTGTCTATGTGTTTTACACCGTACCTGGTTCCGTCTTTATTATTATTCTGTTGGAACATCCTGTTTGTGTGTTTTACACCGGACCTGGTTCCGTCTTTGTTATTATTTTGTTGGAATATCCTGTCTATGCATTTTACGCCGGACCTGGTTCCATTATTTATTATTCTGTTGGAATAACCTGGCTGTGCTGTCTATCGCATGCATGGTGATTTCTTTTGTATTCCATTCTTTATTGTACTCAGTTGGTTAAGTTTTGACTTCTATACTCCATGAAATTTGTGGAATATCCTTGATAGTTGCGTTTCATCCAGTATCTTTTCAAGAAAATATTCTTCTAAGCATTCTTGAATTTTACTCCACAATGCAGTATCATGTTGACAATTTGGACGTTGTTAATTCCTGGATAAATTAATTCTTGAACTTGTTTTATTGAATTCTTATATCATTGTCATCATCCTCATGTTTATAAAATGTTGAAAGTCATCTGTGGCCTGTAGTGCATAGATGGACTTGGTATGATTATGACCAGGGATTATTCGGTATAATCATGACCGTAATGTTACAAATGATGTGGTAAAAGTCCTCATTGGCCCGTAGTGCATTGATGGACAGTTGTTGGCATGATCATGACCATTAATGAATACACGAATATCATTGGCCGTAGTGCAGGGGTGATTCGATGATGTGAATTATTTTATTAAGCTGAGTCCCAGCGATAACAGTGTTGAAAAACCTTTTAAATCATAGAAGATAGTAGATTTTATTTTCTACTTGACTCTTTTAATGGATTGCTTGTTCCGCTGCAGTTAAACTTGATGTTCATTATATTTTATCAGTTTAACACTGTTGAAGGCTAATGATAATTTATTCTGCATTATCTTAGTCATAATATTTCTTACTGGGCTAGTTGAGCTCACCCTTTCTTTCACTGTTCTCTTCAGGAAATGAGAATATAGCTGCGACGAGTCGGGGAACGGAGTGATGGACCAGATGATAGTATTAGTAGTCCTCACTATTCTGTTAAATAGTGTGATAATAATTGTAATGAGGACTCCTTTTGAGTTTGTATAGTCTCTAGTAGACAATAATTGTATTCAAACTCACAGTTATGTTTTATCGTATTGTACACGACAGTTGTATTAGTAAGTTGTATTTGTATTATATACCATGTATCTGACGACCCAAGATGGGTGATGTATACCTAATTTTGGGGGCGTCACAGTTGGTATCAGAGCTTAGGGATATGATCCCTGGCTAAGATGTGAGAATAGAACTAGGAGGGGAGAGACGGGGAATTCCTTCGCTAGTATAACCTACCTAAGTTTATTTGCATGGTATTTAATTAGTCGGTCAGAATATAAGGATAATATATTACATATCAATTAACTTTTGTTTTGTGGCAGTATCTGAAAATGACATCCGAGAATGTTGAGAATAGCAATAGAGCACAGGCGACTGTTGATTCACCACATATCAATAATCGGGATAATGTGCATCAGGAAAGCGATAATCCTCATGCAAACAACAATACTGACCAAATGATGAATGATAGAATGTTCAGAAGCTTTATGCAGTTCATGCAGCAGCAGGCGAGAGCGGCTCCTGTTCAAAATGTAGGTGGAAACACTGAAAACTCTCGGATGGTCACCGCTAAACAGTTCAAGGAGCTGGGACCACCGGAGTTTAAGGGAGAGCCAAAATCACTTATAGCGTAAACATGGATAAAGCAGATCACCAAGATATTTGATATCTTGGGATGCTCCGAGGAGCAAAAAGTTCCCTTTGTCGCCTTTATGTTGCGAGGAGAGGCAGATTACTGATGGGAATCGATTAAGCGTACTCAATCTGCCGCACTGAAGATGTCTTGGGAGAAGTTCCAAGAGCTGTTCAATGACAAATACTTTTCCGAAAGTGTTCGACACATGAAGGAGGTGGAGTTCATCAAATTGAAGTAGAATAATATGACCGTGTCACAGTATGAGGCTAAATTTACTGAGTTGTCCCGATTTGCGTCCCACTTGGTGGATAATGAAGAGCTAATGACGCGAATATTTTTACGAGGTTTGAAACCTGAGATACGTCAATATCTTATTTGTCATAAACTGTGTTTGTATTCAGATGTTGTGAATAGAGCTCAGTTAGTGGAGCACGATAATGAGTCAACGCAACCAAAAGAGAGCAGTCGGCAAAATGATAATACCAGTGAGAGCAGTCATCGAAGCGGTGACAACAAGCGTGGTGGGAATCAACAGGCCAAAAATGGTAACCACTTTGGTGGTAATCAGGGCCAAAACAATAAGAATGGTCATTTCAAGAAGAGGAGATTCAACAATGATGGAAAGACGTCAGCACCAGCACCCGTTGTTAAGGAAGGAGAACGACCACTTGTAAGAATATTCCATGACCAAACGAATATTCCCCGACAACAATGAACATTTTATAACCACTTGCTTATTTTGCAAAATTTGCACATTTCACCCATAACCAAAATATTATATCAAATTAACACCTTATTATTCAAAATAATAATCAGAGAAAATTTGATTTTATTTATAAAAAGTTGGGGTCTTACAACCTCCCCTCCTTATGAAATTTCGTCCTCGAAATTGACGTACGTACCTGATATTTCAAAAAGGTGAGGGTACCTTGCTTTCATTTTTGATTCCAATTCCCAGGTCATTTCCTCAATAGCACGGTTCCTCCACAAAACCTTGACTTGTGGTATAACCTTTGTGCGTAGGACATGCTCTTTCCTATCCAAAATCTTGACAGGTACCTCCTCGTACGTTAAATCTTCGGCTATCTCGTCTGGTTCTAACTTAATAATGTGGTTCGGGTCATCCATGTATTTTCGTAACATCGATACATGAAAAATGTTATGAACACGCGACATACTTGGCGGTAAAGTGAGTCTATAGGCCACAGTTCCTACTCGGTCGAGAATTTCAAATGAACCAACAAATTGAGGATTGAGATTTCTTCTCTTCATCGACTCTTACTTCTAGAATAACGCCTTCTTGCACCTTTTTCTTTATATTCATCAACTCAGGTGTGCAGCTTGAGCAGTTTTAACTTTATCGATTAAAGTCGATTTTACTCGTATATCATCACGTGGGTCCCTAGAGTCTTTAACTCTATCTCTATCATTTGTAAGTCATACAAAATGGGTCTTTGTGTTCGACAATATCGCACTCGTACCCGCATACGATCTTCTACTCAACACGTCAGCTACTTTTTCTGGATGGTATGGTCAGAACAGGTGTCGAAATGAGTCTCCTATTGAGGTCTTGGAAGTCCTTCTCACATTTCTAGCTTCATTCAAATTTTTTATCTTTTCGAGTCAGCTGAGTTAATGGAGTAGCGATTCGTTTCGAGAAAATCTTTTCATGAATCTCCGATAATAACCAGCTAAGCCTAGAAATCTACGTATTTCAATTACTGACTTAGGTTGCTCTCAACTGTGACTCATATCCCAATCTTGGATAGCATGTCACAATGGCACCTATCGTTTTACCACTACACAAATATAGCATCCCCTACGGAGAGTCTGACTTTGGTGCATTCCACAAAGGAAGTCACCAGATAGAGGCTAGGGTACCAACTCCTGTAGTTGGGTTTTTAACTCCTGAAGTTCAATAGGAGCTATTCGATATGAGATTTTAGAAATAGGTTTTGTATCGGGTTCAAGATCAATAAAAAATTTCAATATCATGCTCTGGGGGTAGACCGGGAAGTTCTTCAGAAAATACGTCAAAAAATTCACTAACAACAGAAATATTATTCAAATATAACATATTTTTGTTTTAATTCAGGACATGGGCTAAGAAAGCTTGACATCCGTTTTTCAATAAACGAATGGTTTTATGGCTTGATATGACAGTGATTGACTTTAATGGTTTGGTTGCTTGAATTCGTACAACAGGTTAGTTAGGAATATGAAAACTAACAACGTTATGAAAATAATCAATTTTAACATGATGAGTGGTTAACCAATCAATCCCTAAAATCATATAAAATGCAAGTATTTTCAAAGAAATAAGATCGACAGGTAATGTGATGGTTCCAACTTGAATCAAGCAAAATTTATAAACAGTGGATGTAACGAAAGTTTCTCCTAACAGAGTTTCAACAGATAATTCAAAGTCTAATTTCTCAGGAGTCAAGTTCAAACGTTGAGCACAAGTAGGAAAGATAAAAGAATGGGTAGAATCGGTATCTAATAAGGTATAGACTTCGTAAGAATACTTTATAATTAACTAACTCGTGATAACTTCATTCGAGTTCCTCGCGTTTTGGCCAGTTTCAAAAAACACTATTCCTTAAACTACCAACTTTGTTTTGTCTGTATCTGCCTTTGGTACCACCGTCCTAGCTGAACTTGATTTCTCTACAGGACAAAATTGAGCTATGTGACCGTCTTTTCCATAACTAAAACATACCTTGGAAGGCTGTGAATAATTTGGAATTATGTGTCCCTTATCTCCGCATCTGTAGCATCTAACTGGCGATCGTTCTCCTCCCTAGAATTTGTTGCTTGTGCTGGGGCTGCTGCCGATGTCTTCCCGTCATCGTTAAATCTTCTCTTCTAGAAATTTCCACTTGAATCATTTTTTCTATTATCTTGACCATAATTACCACCGAAGTGGTTACCATTTCTAGCATAATAATTTCCTCCACGATGGTTATCATTGTTACGATGGCCGTTGCCACCGGTACGATTATTTTTATGTTGTTGGTCGTTAACTTTTGGTTGGGCTGACATTCTCGCGCTCCAATAACTGAGCCCTATTCATAACATCAGAATATAAAAAAAGTTTGTGAGAAATGAGGTATTGGCATATTTCGGGTTTCAAATCTCGCAGAAACATTCGCGTCATTCGCTCCTCGTTATCTACAAAATGGGATGCAAACCGGGATAGCTCAGCAAACTTAGCTTCGTACTGCGACACGGTCATATTATTTTGCTCCATTGCTCATCTCAAAAATTTTAGATGTCATTCCCAAATACTGTCACAAAACAAGGGTTAATTAAAAAAAATGACATACCACATAATATCCATATATTCTGGCCGACCAATAAATAAGCTTAGGTAGGACACACTAGCGAAGGATTTACTCGTCTCTCCCTTCCTAGTTCTATTCCCCGATCTCCGCCAGAGACCATATCCCTAAGCTCTGATACCAACTGTAACGCCCCCAAAATAGGTCCATTCCACCCAACCCATTCTGAGTCGCCAAATACATGGTACAGAAAACAACTACAACTTTATTATTACAATTGTCGTGTAAAATACGACAACACATATACTGTGAGTTTAAATACAAATATTATCATCTAGACAGTATTCAAACTCAAATGGTGTCCTCATTATAATTATTGATACACTATTTTACAAAATAGTGAGGACTACTAAAATAATTATCTTGAACCATCACTCCACACCCCGACTAGTTCCCGCTATATTCTCGCCTCCTGAGAAGAAAAATAGAACAAAAAGGAAAAGGGTAAGCTCAACTAGCCCAGTAAAAAATATTATGACTAAGATAATGTAGAAAAAATTATCGTTAGTCCTCAGTAGGGAAAAATCTGATAGAATATAATAGACAATAAGTTTAGATCAAAATTCGCAGCGAAAATAACAAATCATTTGAAGAGTTAAGTAGAGAATGAAGTTTACTATTTTCTATGATTTAAAAGTCCATCATCAATATTTTATCCCGGTGACATCAATCAATATACATCTTGAACCAAATATTCATCTTTGTATTACGGGTCAAAGATATTCATTTGTATCACCAGTTGGTCATGTTCATCTCAACACCTGTTCATCTTTGCATTACGGGCCAAAGATATTCATCAGGTAATCATTCATCTTTGTACTACATGCCAAAGATATTAAGTTATATCACCATTTAGAACTGAGAATGATAAAAATATTTTCAATAAAACGAATCCAAAGAGATAAAAAGACAAAGATTAGGGACTCGTAATCCAAGTTAAAAAATACTCCATAATAATCAATTGTGGAGCAGAAATCAAAAATGAAGATCAAAACATAGATCCAATCAAAGATAGAAATCATAACAGACAATCTTGGACACATAAAAGAAAATTTAATTTTTCTGTGAATAGTGTCGTATTCATGAATAGTGCCGTATACGTGAATAGTAACTCTGGCACTAAAAGGCAAGAATTTCATAAGAAAAATCATCATACTTCGTGAATAGTACTTGTGAATAGTAACTCATAAATAGTAACTCGTGAATAGTAACTCATGAATAGTAACCCTGACATGAAAATATAAAAATTTTATAATAAAATTCATACCAATATTCCGGTATAATGATATTGAAAGAAATAATATCATTTACGAAAAAAATAAAATCCCTTACCTCAAAAGAATAGTACTTCTGGCTAGAATATCAGATATAACGCTGAAGGAAACTTGTACCATATAGCAACACTCAATATATCAAAATACTCACAAAAATACGCTCGATAATGTAGAGAGAGAAAACATCAGATTCTGGTGTGATTTTTAATTCTAACATAAGCACCCTATTTATAAGAAAATACTTAGAACACCAAAGCAAAAAATTTAATAAAATATTATTATTTATAAAAAAATTTCCACACACACTAAATCTGATTTCAAAATTTTTATAACACAAGTGGGCCCCACCAACATGAAAAACATGTTTAAACATTTTTTGTAATAAAATCAATTCAGATCCAATATTCTGGAACTTCAATAATTCATAATAAATAGCCATTTTATCAGAAAAATTCAAATCTTATGTCCATTCCATGAGAAATTTAATTCTCTACAACTTTGTAGAAGAAAGTTTTTCTAAATTCTAAACGAAAAATAACTGAAATCCACATACGGACGATCTTGCAGGCTATAATCAAATTTTAGTCAAAAACGGGGTCCACTAACATGTTTAACATGTTTTTAGCATTTATTGTAATAAAAATACTCTTCCTCCTCATTTATTCATATAGCACACATTTATTGTAAAAATATCACCATTATTATATTATTATATTATCGCATTATACAGTTATATTGTAATATAATAATATATTTGAATGAATTATTTTATCAAAAAAGATAAATTATCAATTTTTAATAATTGTCACTTTTATAAAAATTCCTCCATTTATATCCACATAAAATAAATATTTTTCTTATCATATATATCAATAATTAATTATTCAAAAATAATATTACAGAATCACAATAATGACAACCAGGTTATTCCCAAGAAAGATGGGACCTTCTGGTAAAGATTTTTTCTTACTGGCGCACAATTAAATAACCTCTCCTAGACAGAACTTTCTTAGACATTGCCAATAATGCTATCTAAAATATTATTCAAATAATATAAATTATTGATATGATAATTTGAAATACTGTGCAGTGACAATTATTGAATCAAAAATATAAAATATCAACGCAGCAATTATTGAATCAATAAAATAAAATATTGAACAGTAATTACTATAACAATTATTGAGTAGTGCCTTCTTACGTAAGAATCAATAATTAGTGCAATACCGTGTGCTACTGTGCAACACCGCGTATTACTGTGTTTTAACCACCGAGTATTCCAACAGTGTTAACTGTAACAACTACGCTGTTATTTTTAAAAAACTCATTCTTGTCGTTTTCTTCATCCGATAATTTTTCCGTTATGGGGCGCACAAATGGTTGCGCCGTCATACGAATATTCCCCGACAGCAAGAATATTACACGACCAAATGAATATTCCCCGACAACAATGAACATTTTATAACCACTTGCTTATTTTGTAAAATTTTCATATTTTACCCATAACCAAAATATTATATCAAATTAACACCTTATTATTCTAAATAATAATTAGATAAAATTTGATTTTATTTATAAAAAGTTGGGGTCTTACACTGTGAATAACACCAGCTGAAGTAACTTCCATCTTCTTCAGTATATGCCTTTAACTAAGGCATCCATGGAAAAAACCATTTCATCAGAAGGTCATCAGGATTGTACAGAATTATAGTGCGGTCTAACTCCATGTTGTTCCAGTTGTTAAACACATCGTCTGTAGTAATCCTTACAACTTTGAGTTGTTCATTTCAATAACTTACCCATCTTTTTGGTGGTGCATCTTGTGGTTCATCAAGGACTTCCACCACTATTCTTCTGTGAACTCTAGCTGGACAGAGAACAAGATAATCTATTGATTCCTGATTTGTAGATCTAGAATCTTTTTCCATTTCTTCACCTTCTGAGCTTGAATCATACTGACTTCTTTCATCTGATTCCTCAGTGAATCCTTCATGTTTATTCTCATCACTAGTACCATCTTCAGCATCTTCTCCCTTGGATTCAGACTTATCATCACTCAATTCAATGATTGTTGTAGAGGGTTCTCCTTGCTTCTTTGGGACAGATTTAGCAAGCAGTCTGTTGCTCTTTCTTCTCCTTAGAGGTTCAGCTATAGGAGGTTCAGACTCTTATTCTTCCTTGCTGGAGTGGCTGCTATCGGTTCAGAATCATCAGATTGAGATAGCTTATTTTCCACCTCTTTTGCCTTTCTCTTCTTTACCGAGACCTTGCTGCTGCTGCCAGAAGTTATTAGCCTCTTGTTTTCCTTAGGATTTTTCTTCCAATTTTCAAACAGCTGTGGGGACGTCACTTTGTGGACATTCAGTGGTTCTCCCTCATCATCCCTTATCTTGCTTTTCAGCTTCTTCTTTAATACAATGCTTAAGAGTCTTTCATAAAAAATCTTTGTGAGTGGTCTATCTGTAGACTTCTTCATCTCAGCCTTTTCCAGCCATTTGGTCAACCAATCAATTAGAAGGGCTCCGAAGTTTATCTGCTGCTTCGTGAAGATTGCAGCCATGACTCTCAGTTGCAGATCACTCACAGTATCATGTGCAGTATCTTTGCACATGAAGCATTTTCCTGTAATCTCAGCCAGAAATTCAAACTCTTCAGGAAACTCCTTATTCTTCATATCCTTCAGATTTACGTTCCTCTTGTAACGCATTAACCTCTTGCCTTCTTCAATGTCAACTTCCTCGAGGTTTATCAGACCTTGGTTAGGAAACCCTAGACATTGGTTGATGTTTGATGCCCTTATCTTTAGACTTGCTCCTTTGACCTTTGTGGACAGAAGCCCAGAATCTATCGATGCATTAGAGTAGAATTGCTTCACTAGCTCTGTATAGACTGGAGTGTCAACTTCCAAGCATTCAGAAAACCCAACATTCTTTACAAGCTCAAGTATATCCTTGAACTTCTTTTCTGATCTCTCGAACTTCTTGAAGCTAAGTTGGATTTCAGTTATAACACGCCATTCTTACATTTTGAGGGTTCGAAACAAATGGGTATTTAGTTTCAGACTTCTTATGAGAGATAGTTGAATTCAATTTGGGTGAATCTAGAGGTTTAATGATTCAGACTTTGAAGAGGATTTTAGGGTTTAAAAAAGGGAGGGAGAGAGGTTCGACAACCTTTGATAACTGTTTGCAAATTTTGAATTTATCTTTATGATAATTCCTTCTGACTCTGCATAAGCTGTGATGTGTCAACCAGCCATTGGTTTCACGATGCCAGTAAGAAACTGTAACTCCCTATAAACTTTTCAGTTTGATATTCCTTTTAAGAAAATAATCATTACTAACGTGGATTGACCGTTAACTTTTTCAGTACGTAGAGTGGCTTGGTGAGGTAGCTATGGACTCTAATGATTTTCTTTGTCGACTCAACGATCGTCTTTTGAGAGATGCTTCAGTAGATGATTTGACACTAATCCTCATCTTGAAGTTGCGTGGCTTAACCACTGACGTATTCCTAGATAGTTCGGGCACTGAAATTCTGAGGTGCGTTTGCAGGGCATCTTTCCAAACTGTACTTGAACTTATCTCCATACGATTTGAATAGTTGGGCACGTATCTAGTTCTTCCGAGCTCCCCATGAGCTAGTGTATCCTCTGGGAACACTACGATCGTCGAGCCTACTTCTACGATCGTTGAGGTTGTACTACGATCATTGAGTTTACTTCAGAATCTACTCTACGAACTTTGTATGTTCTGGTCCTTGAGATGAACTTGACTAAGCATTCCTTCTAGGTTGAGGTAGCTCAAGAAGGGCCAACCTCTTAAAGTGAACTAAGGGTTAGGTTTGTCCCTGAGGCACTTTCCAGATGAAAAACTTTAGAAGTGATTTGCACTAATATCTCATTTGACCTTTTCTACTGGGGAGTTCCTCTACCAACTTTAGACATTTGCATTGGCTGTAATTGTGGAGTCCTTCTGCTCTTACACTACGATCAGTTGTTTGATCGTAGGTGCTCCATGATTTTGAGTTAGGTGGTTGACAAGGTTATCAATAGCACGTTTTGAGACGTTCCTACTGACTATGGATCTTCATTTGGTTCATCAGCCACAAAGTTTTGGGACTTTGTAACTGGTATATTGCTTCATAGTGTATTTCTGATAATTTAAGTGTTGCTATTCCTTAACAGATCACTACTCCCCCATGGTTGATACTATCTTCAGGACTGATCACTCTACGATCATTTGACAGAACTACGAACGTAATCTTCTTTGACAGTTTGTGCTTGCAGAGTTCTTGTGACGCCCCCAAAATTAGGTATACATCACCCATCTTGGGTCGTCAGATACATAGTACAGAATACAAATACAACTTAATAATACAACTGTCGTGTACAATACGACAAAACATAAACTGTGAGTTTGAATACAAATATTATCTTCTAGAGAGTATTCATACTCAAAAGGAGTCCTCATTACATTTATTAACACACCATTACATAGAATAGTGAGGACTACTAATTAATACTATCATTCGGACCATCACTCCGTACCCCGACTTGTCCCAGCTACGTTCTCATTTCCTGAAGAGAACAGTGAAAGAAATGGTGAGCTCAACTAGCCCAGTAAGAAATATTATGACTAAGATAATGCAGAATAAATTATCATTAGCCTTCAACAATGTTAAACTGATAAAATATAATAGACATCAAGTTTAACTGTAGCGGAACAAGCAATCCATTAAAAGAGTCAAGTAGAAAATAAACTCTACTATCTTTTATGATTTAAAAAGTTTTTCAACACTGTAATCGCTGAGACTCAGCTTAATAAAATAATCCACATCATCGAATCACCCCTGCACTACGGCCAAGGATATTCGTGTATTCATTAATGGTCATGATCATGCCAACAACTGTCCATCAATGCACTACGGGCCAATGAGGACTTTTACCACATCATTTGTAACATTACGGTCATGATTATACCGAATAATCCCTGGTCATAATCATACCAAGTCCATCTATGCACTACAGGCCACAGATGACTTTCAACATTTTATAAACATGAGGATGATGACAATGATATAAGAATTCAATAAAACAAGTTCAAGAATTAATTTATCCAGGAATTAACAACGTCCAAATTGTCAACATGATACTGCATTGTGGAGTAAAATTCAAGAATGCTTAGAAGAATATTTTCTTGAAAAGATACTGGATGAAACGCAACTATCAAGGATATTCCACAAATTTCATGGAGTATAGAAGTCAAAACTTAACCAACTGAGTACAATAAAGAATGGAATAACAAAAGAAATCACCATGCATGCGATAGACCGCACAGACAGGTTATTCCAATAGAATAATAAATAATGGAACCAGGTCCGGCGTAAACGCACAGACAGGATATTCCGACAGAATAATAAATAATGGAACCAGGTCCGGTGTAAAACACACAGACAGGATATTCCAACAGAATAATAATAAAACGGAACCAGGTCCGGTGTAAAACACACAGACAGGATGTTCCAACAGAATAATAAACGGAACCAGGTCCGGTGTAAAACACACAGACAGGATGTTCCAACAGAATAATAAACGGAACCAGGTCCGGTGTAAAACACACAGACAGGATGTTCCAACAGAATAATAGAAGAATGTCACCAAGTATAGGGTAGACCGCGTATACTGGTTATTCCAACAGAATAATAACAAATGGAATAACAGAAGTTCTCTTCATGAATATAAAAGAAATAATATTCCCTACCTTAAAAGAACTGGATATTGGAAAAGTGATGTAGCAGAATACTTTTATTCTCTCTCTCTTATTCTCTCTATACTTTCTCTCTCTGTAGCTTGAATGAATTCGTGAAAAATAATGAAGCCCTAGGCCTCTATTTATAGAAAAACTGAGGGTGGCTCTTGGTCTTAACGAAGGGTCAAATGACTCTTGGTCTTAACGAAGGGTCAAATGACTCTTGGTAATATTGAAGGGACAACTACTATTGACGAAAGTAATTACTATTGACCAAGGTAAATACTATTGACGAAGGTAATTACTATTGACCAAGGTAAATACTATTGACGACGGTAATTACTATTGACGACGGTAATTACTATTGACGACGGTAATTACTATTGACGAAGAGACTCTTAGATGATGACATGTGGCCCCCCATAAAATAACCAAACTTACCACAACGTCTCAATTATTGATTTAATAATATAACATATTATACAGACGATACTATGACAATAATTTAAGAGATATGATGCAGCAATTACTATAGCAATAATTGAGTATAGCTGAGTGACTTCTCACGTAAGCATCAATAATCAATACCGTGTGCTACTATGCAACCACGCGTATTACTGTACTTTTACTACCGAGTAGTTCAACAGTTTTAACGGTTTTAACGGTAACACTTCAGCCGTTATTTTTAATAAAATATTTTTGTCGTTTTCTCAATCCGACAATAATTCCGTTGTGGGGTCCACCAATGATTGTGCCGTCGTACGAATATTTCTCGACAAAAAGAATATTCTCCGACCAAACGAATATTTTATAACAACTTGCTTACTTTGCAAAATTTATAAATATTACCCACAACTATAACATTATATCAAATTAACTCCATAATATTCAAAAATGATATTTATAGAAAATTCATCTTTATTTATAAAAGTTGGGGTCTTACAGTTCTGCTTCTATAATGAGTTCCTTAAGGGCTCTTCTCAGCTGATATGCTTTGGATGATTAAGCATATAAGACCCTTTTTATCTTAGGGTGAATGGTCTTCTTCCATATGGAGATCAACAACCATGTGAGCTTCATTTACGTTAGCTCAGCAAGTCTTCAAGGACATGCTTTGACAAATAAGGATTTTATCAAAAATTTCTGAATTGTCTTAAGAAACCTAACCAACCTATTATGCGAATTCAAGCAACCAAACCACTAAAATCAATCATTGTCATATCAAGCCATAAAGCCATTCGTTTATTAAAAAATGGATGTCAAGCTTTCTTAGCCCATGTCATGGATTTAAACAAAAATACGTCAGATTTGAATGATATTTCTATTTTTAATAAATTTCCTAACGTATTCCCTAAAGAACTTCTTGGCCTATCCCTAGAGAGTGAAATTGAGTTTTGTATTGACCTTGAACCCGGTACAAAACCCATTTTCAAAGTCCCATATCGAATGGCTCCTATTGAACTTCAGGAGTTAAAAACCCAACTGCAGAAATTGTTAGACATCGGTTTCATTCGTCCTAGTACGTCTCCTTGGGGTGCTCCTGTTCTATTCGTAAAGAAGAAAGATGAGAGTATGCAACTTTGTATTGATTATCGGGAGTTGAATCATGTCACCTTCAAAAATAGGTACCCGTTACCTCGCATTGATGACCTGTTTGACCAGTTGCAAGGCGCTAAATTCTTTTCAAAGATCGATCTTCGTTCTGGATATCATCAGTTAAAGATTAAAAATGATGACATTCCAAAGATTGCTTTCAGAACTCGGTACGGGCATTACGAATTCGTAGTCATGTCTTTTAGATTGACTAATGCTCCTGCTGCCTTCATGGATATGATGAACTGAGTATTTAAGGAATATTTGGATCATTTTGTGGTTGTCTTTATTGATGACATTCCTATTTACTCTAAAAGCCGTGAAGATCATGAGCAACACTTGAGGCTGATACTCCAAAAGCTTCGTGAAAATAAGCTATATGCCAAGTTGAAGAAATGCGAGTTCTGGCTTAAGAAAGTAGATGTAACACCCCAGAAAAAATTGGATTTTATGAGAATTAATTTTTTAATTGATTATTTATGGGAATAAGCTATTTGAAGGTCTTTCTATGACCTAGACATATCGTAATGTCGTAGTATTTTGGCTACGTGGTAGAATTAAAGTGTTTGAATTTTCAAGACGAAGATAAAAGCTTTCTTAGAAATTTTCTGAAAAATATTATTCATGCATTTCTGCTCAGGAATTATTTTTGAACTTCTGAGAAATACGTAATGATAGAATATCAAGGTAAGATGGAACATCCAATAATATTTTAGTTATGACAAACGCAGTTTTTCGCCTGCGGACTTAAAATCTAACAATTAGGGAATGTGATTTTCGAGAAGAAATTTAAATGCGTATAATGAATTAAGCGATGAGCGTATAATACGTAGGTATTGTACGAGATAATGAATACGAGTACGATACGAGGTATTATACGAGTATGTATGGATGATGGTATATCGTATATGTTGGAAAAGTATACTAGTTAGAATATGATAATAATACGTATAGAATACGTCCTAAGGCTTTAAGCCATTTGTGAGTGGACTTGTGGATTATGTAGGATGTACAAGTCCAATATGATTTAATATGAAAGTCTAATAGAATTAATGTGCAAGCCCAAGTGTTTGTAATGTGAAGCCCAAAGTAATTTAATGTGCAAGCCCAAAGATTAAGCTAAGCTATGATCCAATGGGTAAGTATGAACCATGGGGCAAACCATGGATGATCCAAAGTAGGGAGCAAGTATACTTCATGGCTAAGTAAGTGTGGTAATCAAGGAAGCTTAATGGCTAAGGAATGTGATGAGCAAGCAAAGGATAAAAGTTGTTCTAAGCAAGTTAACTTAATGACTAAGTGTTGTGATGGCCAAGTAATTCAAGTAAGGATCAAGTTAACTTAGGATTCAAGTAATGAATAGTATGGAGGCTTAGTAATGAGGTGGAGTGACTTTATGACCATTATACGCTTACTTTGAGATTTCTATAAATAGGAAGCTTGCTAGCTCATTTGTTAGTTGTTAGATTTTCATCCAATAACTTATAGCTTATTGGTTAGAGAGAAAAAGCTAGAAAAGCTAGAAAGCTAGTCTTTCATAGTTAAAGAAGCAAGAAGAAGATTAAAGATTTACCAAGTGATATTCAAGGGTAAGCAATCCTAAACTATGATTCTCTTTCTCTTCCATTGTTAGAGAAGTGAGTAATAGTAGAAAATGTATGCTAAGAAGGAGTAGGAATGATGAATCAAAGGGCTTAAGTCTTAATAAGCCGTAATTAACTCATGATATAAAATAAGCAATAAATGAAGTTATGAACCAAGGAAAAATTTGTAGGAACTTGTAACATGTTTTACATTAAGGAAGTTGATATGATAAGAAGAGGCAAGGATGATGGTTAGAAGTCTTGAACCATAATAAGTCATGTGAAATGAAAGTGTAAGTAGTTTATACTTTTATAAGTAATAAACTCATGAAGAACAAGTAATAACTTATCATGAAAATAAGTTAATGTAATATATATGTCAAGATGTTAGTCTGATGGATTGAATCCATTTGAAATGATGAACAAATCTTAAGAAACGAAGTTAAGGCGGAATTCACGAGTTTGGACGATAATCATCGAATTCGTGAAAATCTCGGAATGGAAGTCGAATTTTGATATTGAGCTTGGAAACATTGGTTCTTCAATGGAGTCAAGTCTTATTTGGCATTATAGAGTTGCGAACTCGAGAATGACCGAATTCCAACTTAGAACGAAGAAACGAGCGTTGAACGTTCACGAACGTTTATCATTTTTGTTAAAATGAACTAAAAGGTGAATTTTTAGTTAACAAGGTCAAATAGATAAAATTCTTGCATGAACACGTAGAGTATGTGATTTATGAGCTAACGGCTTTTGAACGAGCCAATTCGGACTTAAAATGAAGAAGTTATGAGCCCGGGAATCTAGCATAAGAAAAAGTCTGTCAAACTTTTCTGAAGCACAGAGTCCGCGCCGCGGCGCGACTCAAAGAAGAAAGGCTGGCGCCGCAGCGCGAGGGCAAACCATAGCATACTATTAGTTGGTGCCACAGCATGACACAATGAAGAGAGAGTGGCACCACAGCGCCAAGGTCGGGGTATTGTGCACTGCAAACCCGCGCCGCAGCGCAAGTCCAAGAAGGGAAGCTGGTGTCGCAGCGCCAGCACTAAGTGAAGCATAGAGAGGAATGTTTTTGAATGTAGAGTAAAAGAGAAGTGAATGAAGAGTAAATTAAATCCTTAATTAACTTAATGTAACATCATTAAGGATGTTATAAACCTTATGTATGTCACTAAAGGTTGAAGGAAAGATTAATTGAACGTAAGTTATTGATAATAAAACGATGAACGATAATAAGCCGTAAGGGCAGATAAACACTCGAAATGAGTTTTGTTAAAGAAATAAGTATGATTAAGTATACGAAATGAAAGATAGTTAATTGATGATGAATTAATTAACTTCACTACAAGAAAAAGGTTTATCAGCGACCGCCTATCAGCGACCGTGTATAGTCGCATATAGCCATCAGCGACCGCATGCGGTCGCTAATGGGCGTCGCACAAAATCTGGTCACTAAGGTGCACATCCGTGACCACTATTAGCGATCGCAATATCTGCGACCGATAAGAGCGACCGAAATGACAAATTCGGTCGCTGAGCTGAGTCAGCATAGACCAAGAGCAAAGGTGACGTGGTCCACGTGTCAGCGACCGTTATCCACGACCGAATGCGGTCGCGGATAGTCTCAAATATAAATTCGGTCGCTAATAAGTATCAGCGACTGCATGCGGTCGCTGCTATGAAAAAAATATAAACAGATTTTCACTGTTTTGCAGAATTCCCAAAAACCTGTACCTGTTTTGTACCTTCTTTATCCCAACACACATACACAACAAGATAAACAGCATACACAATAATATAAACATCCATTGTATACCCACCAACACATACACCAAACTAGTTTCAAAACTAGTTTAAATAACATAACTGAATATACAAGTTATGAACATACACATGCAATAATAACATTTCAAAACTTGTTTAAGTAACATACATACATCTAAAGAAAAACTTATAAAAGTACAAGCTTATACTATAACTACAAAAGTGATATATATATAAAGCAGGTACGTCAAGCATTATCGCCTCCTTGATCACCCTGTAATTAACAAAATAATAAAATAAGTTACAAATATATACTAACTATGTTAATATTGGTATATTACGACAATATATACAACAAATTGATTTTATACCTCGTCGTTATCCCCATGCTGTGATGTTGCTACTGCCGCCACTGCTTTAGCTAACTCCTCAGGATCCAGAGCCCCCATATGCCCGCCCAATATCGTCAGAAGATTTCGATCTTGACATATAGCTCTAACACAGTCAGCCGGAGTATGAACAGCTGGATGGCTCGATGACTGTGCAGACTGGGTAGAAGAGCAGCCTGAGCCACTGAAGGATGGGCGTCATCATTGTCCTTGACCTTTAATGTAGTTCTTCTTCACAACAGACGCCCTCTCCCACAACTCTTGATCAATAGACGGACGTGGAGTGCCTTCAGGATAGCGTTCATTCAATAAACGCTTATAAGTGTCATGTCATCATGTTAACAATTAAATAGTAAAAAATAAATTAATTCTGTAAGCATTGATAAACAAGATCAAGTTGTTAAAATTTATTACCGCTATCTGGATAGCCTCAGGCAGACCATCACGGATGGCCACGTACACATCCAGCCAATGGATAGGTGTACCTTGAGACTGAGACTCCTATACAAAAAAAGTATAATATTACTAAGTAAAAATGTGATATATTTTTTACAATTCATGATTTTAAACATATTAAAACTTGTAATTAAATACGTACCCTGGCAGTGATATGCTGCAACTGTGAAATACTACCGTCCTTGTATGTCCCTTTAGCCTTTTCGCCTTCGGGTACACCCGAGGATCTGTTGCTGGCAGCAGTCTTTCGTCTTTTCACCCAGCTCTCAGCCCTCCATTGGGCACACATCTCAGCCCATATGGCCTGGGTGCACCACCAGGGACTATGCTCGTGCGTGTAATCTTCTCCCTGGCCTAGATGGTCGATCTCTGCATTGTGAAGGGCTTTTTGTCTTTCTTTATTCAAATTATCTTTGGTGCGGACCGCGCACTTCTGCCAGAATAATGTCTGTATCACTAAAGCCTGCGAGTCCTCCCATCTATACCGTTTCTGCAAATAAAACAACAATAAAAACATTACTAAATAATTATCCTTCGAATACTAAATAATTATCCTTTGTCATAATTAAAAAAACATACCTGAAATTCTGCCCAAACAGCATCCTTGTGGGCGATAGGTGTGCTCGCCCACGTAATCACAGGTGTAGGCCAATTCTGTAAACACAGCTGTGATATACACTTGACGATCTTAATATCTGAAAAATCACTATAATATACAACATCAATTAACATATATTAAAGCAAATTATATCTAAGTTATAATACTTATGAACATTTTTCAAACTTATACTTATAATACTTAAAAAAAATTCGCCAGAGTCTCCCCTACAATATAGACTAGCCACATGCACGACGACATGCATATATGGACATTTCTAGGCACCCAATACACAAACCAAGAGAAATATACAAATTTTTAATACAATATATAAGACACGAACAATAACGATTGAATGGAATCTTAAATGCTTATATATAAATGATATATGCGGGACGTACGTACTATTCGGAGGAAGGCGAATCTGAATAAGAATCCGATCATCTGGATTACTAGGGGCCTTGGGCACATGATTAGGCCCCCTACCCAAGCCGCGCTTTTTCTGTGCTGCTTCAGAAGCCATCTATATATTACAAATTTCAAGATGTTATTATGAGTCATGTTTGATTACATGTATATATGACAATAAACATGACAGTGATATAAACATGTATATATATGAATATAAAATGACAATAAACAAAAGTTGCATTTAAATAGTTTAGTACATAAACATGCATGACAGTGATATAAACATGTATATATATGAATATAAAAAATATGTAATACTAAACATACATTTCATTTGTTCAGAATCATGTAATGCTAAACATACATTTCAAGTGTCAGTGTCTGATTCAGAATTATCTTGTATACGTGTTGCAGATTCATAACCATCATCTGCTTCAGATTCAGTGTCAGATTCAGTCAATAACTCTTCCTCCTTAGTATCAATGTCATCTGACACAAGTATTGACTTAGGATCTATTTCATGTGGTTCATCTCTACCATCTAACTGGATTACTTCATTGTCGTCCTCCACATTTATTATAGTTTGACTATGAAGCATCTGCTCTTGATAAATCTCCCCATCAACTAATTCTACACGACTACGCGCGGGAGTATGAATTACAACTTGCCAATCTGTAGGCGGTCTATCCCTTTTCCTAACAGGACTAGGAGTGTAGTATACTTGTACTGTTTGAGTTGGTAAAACAAACGGTTCGTTGGAGTACGCAGACCTATGGAGGTCAATATCGACGATTCCATGTCTGTCAACACGTATCCCTTTTTCTGAATCAAACCAACGACACTTGAACAAGTGAATATGACCCCCGTACGTGCCCTTGTACGACAACTCTACGATTTCCTCTAACTCCCCATAAAAGGCACGACCAAGCTCATTGTAACAATCTCCTTGGACACACACTCCAGAGTTAGTTGTTCTTTTACCGCGCCCATATGCCTTTGTGTGAAATTCACAACCATTTATTTTGTAACCATTGCGGCTGACTTGGTCCCTGTCTGGTCCCATAGCTAGGACTTGTACATTAGCCGGAATCGTTGATCCCTCAGTCAAAGCCTACAAAAACTCCATCTTATTAAATGAAGTTATAGTTAAAAATTAAACTACGTGCTTAAAAATTGAACTTACTTTGTCCTTTAGCCAAAGTGCAAAATTTTTATCCCGATTGATTTGAATATCTTTATCAGTTATGCCGGGATGCTTCACTTTTAACTCGTCATCGTACAATCTATACCATGTTATAAAAATTAACATATTGGAATAAATTTTCAACTTAAAAGATAAATTATCAAGTTTACATGTGTACCTCATAAATTCATCAATCTCCTCGCAATTGAGAAGAATGTAAGTATGTGCAGCATGTAATTCTTGCTCAGAGAGGAATATGCGCTTTCCTTTTCCATAAGCGCGGCCTGATAGACCAAATACAGAGAGTCGGCCATTTAGTTCAACATTTCCCCCATCATCATGTCTCGATACTCGATTGGCCTTTGTCAAGACTTCGTCCGGAAAATAGTCTGAGACAAATGTAGATATCTCATCAAAACTGTATGCCTCGCATATCGACCCCTCGACATAAGCTCTATTTTTCACCTTCCTCTTAAGGTTTCCCATCACCCTTTCGAAAGGGTAAGTCCATCTATATTGAACTGGACCCCCAACACGAGCTTCATAGGGAAGATGAATTTGCAAATGCTCCATGGAGTTAAAAAAACTAGGAGGGAATATTTTTTCCAATTTACACGTGATCTCTATGATGTTCTTCTCAAGTACAGACATGTCCTTCTCATTTAATGATTTTGAACATAAGTCTTTGAAGAAATGACTAAGATCCGTCAAAGCATCCCATATTGATTTATCAAACAAATCCCGAAATGTTATAGGCATGAGTCTCTCCATGAACACATGACAGTCATGACTCTTCATCCCTTGTAATTTCCCACCCGTAACACACCTTGCAATGTTTGACGCATATCCATCTGATAGTTTCATAGACTTAACCCATATGCACACATCTTCAACTTGCTTTTTGGACAATGTGTACCTTGCATGCGGTTTGACAATCTTACCATTAGGAGATTCATAAAGTTCTAATCCGGGACGCTTACAAATATCTTTCATGTCCAAACGTGCCTTATCGTTATCTTTTGTCTTCCCCGTAACATTCATCACAGTGTTAAACACATTGTCAAATACATTCTTCTCAATATGCATCACATCTAGATTATGACGAATCAAATTTGTAGACCAATAAGGCAGTTCCCAAAAGATGCTTCTCCGAACCTAGTTATGAGATTCGCCAAACCCATTGATTATGTTTGTGGCATCAACCTTACCAAATGGGATAACCGGCAATCTCATCACACGATCTCGCATCTCCGTTCCCGACAATCGCGGTGCAGGCATATCATTGTCTACTTTCTCTTTCTTGAAGTGTTCTCTATTTCTTCGAAACGGGTGATCTACCGGTAAGAACCGACGATGACAGTCAAACCAACAAGGCTTTCGACCTTTTGATAGATTAAACGACTTTGTATGCTCTATACAATACGGACAAGCCAACTTCCCGTGTGTACTCCATCCAGCTAACATACCATAAGCTGGGAAGTCACTTATAGTCCACATAACCGCTGCCCTAAGGTTGAAATTTGTTTTCGTTGTAACATCCCAAGTCTGTACTCCATCCTCCCACAATACCTTCAACTCGTCTATAAGAGGTCTCAAGTAAACATCTAAGTTCTTTCCAGGACTCTTAGGACCAGGAACCACGAGTGAAAGAAACAAGTATGGCTGTTTCATACACATCCAAGGAGGCAAGTTGTACGGGGTAACAATCACAGGCCAACATAAGTACGGAACAGCTGAGTGGCCAAACGAATTGAAACCATCGGTGGACAATCTAAGCCTCACATTTCTAGGTTCCAATGCAAATTCAGGATGTGCTAAGTTGAAATCTTTCCAAGCCTGCCCATCTGCAGGATGATTTAGTTCTCCATCTTTAGCTGGAGATTTCGCATGCCAACTCATATGTTCAGCTGTTCTTGAAGACATGTACAATCTTTTTAGCCGATGTGTTATTGGAAAATACCTTAGAATCTTAAACGGTATACTTGATTTTTTTGTAGTCACACCCACTTTATTAGGCCTAAACCGATCATGAATGCAAAACGTGCACCTTGTCATCTGTTCATTTTCCTTATAAAACAACATGCAATCGTTGGGACGTGCATCGATCTTTTGGTATCCAAGACCCAACTTCTTTACCATTTTCTTACAAAAGTAATAGTTACCAGGTAATTTCTCACCGTCAGGCAACATACTCTTAATGGCCTTCAAGAGCGACTCAAAACACTCATGGCTCATGTTATGATCAGCCTTGATGTTAAGTAATGTCGCCACTGCAGACAATGTAGTGTGTTTGGTACAACCATGCCACAATGGCTCGCTACCCTTGTCTAACAACTTAAAAAAGTCTTTGGCATCAGAATTCATAGGTTGCTCTCTGTCTTGCTCCCAATCAAAATCTGGCCCTGCAATATCATGAACCATTTCATTCATACGATGCGTACTACTGCCTGAATTGTGTACTTGTGTGATGCCACCATCTCTTCTCTGCCCATGTACCCACCAGCATTCTTCGTAATTTCTCATGAACCCAGAAACAAGTAAATGATAGTTTACCATGTCTCTGTCCATATAATTTACATTCTTACACTTCAAACATGGACATCGTATCTACGACTTACCATTCATACATTCCGGGTGACTATACGCATACTCCAAAAACACTTGGCAACCAGCTCTAAATTCAGTTGTAGCACCTATCTGGGCACTTGACTTTCGTCGTGCCATCCAACTACGGTCTAAATAGAGGTCCATGATTCCACGGTACCTACTACAGACAACATTATAAATGTTAACATATGACTTGAGCATACTTATAAGCATATGACTTGAGCATACTTGTAACCATATGACTTGAGCATTCTTGTAAGCATATGATTAACAGTTAAGTATACTTGTAAGCATATGACTTGAGCAACATATGGACTAATGTTTGATAGGTATGTAGGAAATTTTTACAATTTAGAGTTTGTTTGATAGGTATATATGTAGAAAAATTTAGAGTTCAGATATGCTCTTGGTCCATATATATCTGAACACAACAAAAACTCTTCTACATTGGAGATTTGGGAAAGAAGAAGTGTGTCATTTATGTTAGAAAATAGTACTCTCTTAGTTGTTTGCATAACCTCTAATTAGACTGTGAGTTGGACTTGTGTTTCATTCAAAGTCAGGCGACGATTTATGATTAGACTGTGAGTTGGACTTGTGTTTCATTTAAAGTTCAGGGAGTTTTTTTAATGTATGTTGCTGCTTGTATTTGAATTGTATAAAGTAATCATTGTACATTTAGTTTTTTTATTGAATTTGATTGAATGTATGCTAGATATGTTTATTATTTGTGTTAGATTTCATTACTCTTGAGTATTGATTTTTGAATTATAATCATGATTTAATATCTTTTTTTTTTTTAAATAAATTTAGTATTTATTTGAATTGTATAAAGTAAATATTCTACAAATAAGTTTAATTTTTTTAATAGATAAATTGATAAATTTTTTTACATATTTACTAAATATTATATATAATATATAATAATAATTAATATATTTAATTATTTATTATTTATTATATATTAATGACACCACTAAGTCACTAACTCAATAACGGTCCTACTCCTTGTCGGACATCTCACATAAAATAACAAGCACATATAAAGAAGAGCTAAACAGACGTAAAGGAACCAAATGGTAAGCAAGAACCACTACTCCATAATGTTTAAATAAACTATAGTTGTCTTCCGACCATCTACCATCATTTCCAACTTTGACTGTGTATCTTCACCCATTAATTGGCACTTGTATCACTTCTCTACCAACCTTTATAGTGTTAGGATACCAGAATACCATTAGTATTAAACTTTGAAAAAGAACAAGTTAACCTTTATAGTGTTAGGATAACAGAATACCATTAGATTGACATCAAAACTGAATGATTCTAGTCACAGTAATTGCCTATTACTATTAGCTTTTAAAAACAACACCATTACCAACACAATTTGAGAACCATGAATAAAGAGCACCACATCAAACAACATACAATTGTGTATTCTTAAGTTTCTTTTAGGTGCGGGTACTTCTGAATTCTTACACGTACTAGACACTTTGAAAACTCAACACTTTCCACTAGAAAACAAATGAACTTGTTTTTGTTTTCTTATTCCTAATTTAAGTATATTTTTAGATAGATAATATACTAGATCTTCTACACATTTTCACCCAAAATATTAAACAGTCTCCTCTACTAAACTCAAATTTTAACATACTATATAAGATGAACCTGTCCAATTTTTTTCACTTGGACAAAAACGAGGTTGTCATTATTTTTCTAGTTCCTCTGTCAATGACATTAATCAATAATACAAAGAATATTTGGTAAAATAGTGAAAAGTCCATTGAACCCCAATACAGAGAATATGCCAAGAGTCCCACAGGCTTGAGCAATCAAACTTTCACAAATTAGATAACTAATACTGAACAATTTAATCACTCAGTTTTATGACAAATAAGAATTCATGTCCATTTTAATGAAATAGCAAAACTAATACTGAAAAAATTTAGTCTAGGTACCCAAAATAGTTAAGCTATCAAATAGTTTGTTGCATATCAAATACTTCACAGTCGTAAATCAGGGGTGCACATATGATTTTGTTACCTGTGCAGGTAGCGGTGGTGTCGGCGGCGACTGTGGCGGTGGTGGTGGTGATGGTGATGGTGGCGGCGACCGTTTTTCCCTATTTTCCTCTTCTCTTCTCCCCCTTCTCCCTCTTCTCCCTATTCTTTTCTCCCTCTTTTTTTCTTCTGTCGATCGAGAGTGACGAACTGGAACTGGAACTGGAACAGATTAATTGGAAGATATCAGCGACCGATATCTAATTTTAAATGATGTGGAAATATACGCGACCGTATGCGATCGCTGATGGTGAGTGGTCGCAAATTACTAAGGCGCCAACATTTCGTGCCAATTTTTTGGAGGTAAAATTGAACCTGCGACCAAATAGCGACCGAACCCGGTCGCTACCATACTATAGCCACCAAATTAAGGGCGGTCGCGAATAGCGGTCGCTAGTAATACTTTTTGCGACCAAAAGGTGCGGTCGCTGATTGTTTTGGTCGCTGTTAGATCATTTTCTTGTAGTGCTTAAAGTAGTATCTTCGATGATAACAATAACGTTGAGAGTTACAACTAAAAGTTGTTGAATATTACATAAACGGCAACGGTATGCAATAAGTGTACTTAACCAATGGCGATCGAATTTCGATTAATAACGTAAGAACGATAGTAAGCCGTGAGGATGGATGATTAACTCGAAATGAGTGGTATTAATGAAGTAAATTCACTTAAGACATAGAAGAGAAAGAAGTTGGTAAGAACGATGTAAACGGCAAGCCAGAACCAATAATAGCAAATCTAATGCAAGATTAGATTGAGAAGAAGGGTAAGATTCATTAGGAACCATGTATATTCATTCATGATCTAATGTGGTATGTTATGTGGTTATGTGTTGTAGATACTATAAAGACTCAAAGGGAAAGTAATTTTACTATAGCAGACACTGAAGGCAAGTTTTTCTTATAGCTTGTCTAACCTTCGTGTTAGCCAGGTTTTCAGTGATTCATGTTATGAGACGCATGAATTATTTTATGAAAGAGTCAATGCCAGTTTTAACTCGGCTAGGCTGTTCTTAAAAGATTGATTAATTTATTTATAAGTCTTTCAATATAGAATTGATAACGCTATCCTACGTCAATTGTTGGTATGGATTCAATGTAAGCTTGAATAAATAAATGTATTTTTCATCAATTATTCGATGGGCACGCGAGGTTGCCAAAACTTAAACGTACACACGTTTAATGAATATAATGTTGATTAACATAAAGTACTATAGGCTGATCACCTAGAAGTGCTCGTAAGCTATGCCGGACTTACGGACTTAGTGTCGAGTTGTCCTTTTCAAAGAAATTATGAAATGCTCATGGTCTTGGACCAGAATTGATGTTTTACTGAATATTGTCATTATAAAACGTTTTGAAGGAAAAGAAGTGTTATTTTGAATTATCGATAGTACTTCGTAACTATTGTTCAGTTATCGAAGATATACGGTTCCTATGTTTCAAGCATGTCGTTTAAATGAAATTGTTGTACTTTCTGAGCTTGTTATGCTCACTCTTGCTTGAACCATATGAATGCAGCTAAGGACGAGAGAACCGAGGTTTCCAGTAGAGATAAAGGCAAGGCGAAGATGAATGATTAGTTTATCTTGTAATAGACTAGTAAGTATATGTATTATATTATGATGAACAAAGAATGTAATGGTTTAAGAACCTGGGAACGGGATTTATTATTATTAATGTAATAAGAATGACGTTAGAACACACATTTTGATGTCGTTTCAGTAGAATGAATGTACAGTTATGAGTACCGTATAGCACCAATTGTCGGGTTGGAAGATACCCGGATTTGGGGGCGTCACAATAGCATTCCTTGAGCACGTGATATCAAATCACGGAATATCTGTTGACCCAGCGAAGATTGACGCAATTCAAAGTTGGGAGCAACCTAAGTCAGTAACCGAATTACGTAACTTTCTGGGCTTAGCTGGTTATTATCGGAGATTCGTGGAAGGGTTTTCTCGAATCACCACTCCGTTAACTCAGCTGACTCGAAAAGATACAAAATTCGGTTGGAGCGAGAAATGTTAGAAGAGTTTTCAAAAACTTAAGAGGAGACTCATTCTAGCACTTGTTTTGGCAATACCATCTGGTTCGGAGGAATTTGTCATATACAGCGATGCTTCAGGCAGAGGTTTAGGAAGTGTTCTCATGAAACATTGGAAAGTCATAGCCTATACCTCACAACAACTCAAAGAATATGAGAGGAATTATCCTACTCATGATCTAGAGTTGGCAGCTGTCATTTTTGCGCTTAAAATCTGGAGGCATTACCTGTATGGGGAGAAGGTGGAGATCTATACAGATCATAAAAGCCTCAAATATTTCTTCACCCAAAAGGAACTCAACATGCGGCAATGATGTTGGCTCAAGCTGTTGAAAGATTACGATCAAACCATTCAATATCATCCTGAAAATGTGAACGTGGTAGCTGACGCGTTGAGTAGAAGAACATATGCGGGTATAAGTACGATATTGTCAACGCAAAGGCCCATTTTGTATGACTTACAAAGGATGGAGATAGAGTTCAAGACTCCAGGGACCCACGTGATGATGTCAAATATACGAGTAGAACTGACTTTAATCGATAAAGTTTAAGTTACTCAAGCTACAGACCTGGAGCTAATGCGTATGAGGAAGAAAGTACAAGAAGGTGCTATTTCGGAAGCAAGAATCGATGAAGAAGGAATACTTCGAGTCAACTCCAGACTTTGTGTTCCTAACGACTCTGATTTGAAGTTTAAAATCATGATGGAGGCACACAACACACCGTTTACAATCCATCCTGGGAGTACCAAAATGTATCATGATCTTCGACACACATTTTAGTGGAGCAATATGAAGAGAGAGATATCAGAGTTTATCTCAAGGTGTTTATCTTATCAACGTGTCAAGGCAGAGCATCAAGTGCCAAAAGGTCCATTGCAACCACTTGAAATTTCAGAATGGAAGTGGGAGCATATTACCATGAATTTCGTTACTGGTCTTCCCAAGGTTTCTCAAGGCATAGATGCAATATGGGTCATTGTCGATAGATTAACCAAGTCTGCTCATTTTTTACCTATACGAGAAACTTATTCACTTGAACGTCTTGCTCGTATATACATAAATGAGATTGTAAGACTGCATGATATGCCAATATCTATAGTTTTTGATTGAGACCCAAGATTCATTTCACGGTTTAGTTTACAAAAAGTTATGGGCACAGATTTACGATTCAGTTCGGCATATCATTCTCAGACGGACGGGCAGTCGGAGAGGACTATTCAAACTCTTGAGGATCTATTAAGACTCTATGTCCTTGACTTCAAAGGAAGTTGGGAAAAATTCTTGCCATTGGTGGAATTCTTTTACAACAATAGTTATCAAACAAGTATAGGCATGACTCCATTCGAGGTGTTGTACGGATGTAAGTGTCGTTCTCTAGTATGCTGGGACGAGGTGGGTGAAGCAACATTGTTGGAACTGAAATTGGTACGCATGACAACGGATAAGATTCAAATAATCCGATAACGTATAAAAACCTCACAAGATCGACAAAAGAGTTATACTAATCTTCATCGAAGGGACATAAAATTTAATGTTGAAGATCATGTGTTGTTACGTGTTACTCCATGGAAGGGAGTTACGAGATTTGGAAATAGAGGAAAGCTCAATCCTCGATTCGTTGGCCTATTTTAAATCCTCGATCGAGTAGGCACTATGGCCTATAAACTCGCCTTACCGCCAAGTATGTCTCGTGTTTATTACGTTTTTCACATATCTATGTTACGTAAATATATGGAAGACCCAAACCACATTATTGAATTAGAACACGATGAGATAGTGGAAGATCTAACTTATGAAGAGGTACATGTTAAAATCTTGGATAAGAAGGAACATATTCTACGCTCAAAGGTTATACCTCAAATTAAAGTTTTGTGGAGAAATCACGATATTGAGGAAATGACCTGGGAGTTAGAATCTGAAATGAAATCAAGGTATCCTCACCTCTTCGACATACCAGGTACGTACACCAATTTCGAGGACGAAATTTCATAAGAAGAGGAGGTTGTAAGACCCCAACTTTTATGAATAAAGATTAATTTTTTCTAAATATTATTTTTGAATAATAAGTTGTGGATTTGATATAATGTTATAGTTGTGGGTAATATTTACAAAATTTTCAAAGTATGCAAGTTGTTATAAAATATTTTTTTGGTCGAGAAATATTCGTTTTATCAGGGAATATTCGTATGAAGACACAATTATTGGTGGACCCACAACGAAATTACTGTCAGAGTTAGAAAACGACAGAAATAACTTTTTATAAAATTAATGGCAAATTTTTTACCGTTAACTGTTAAAATACCTGGTGATAAATGTACAGTAATACGCGTGGTTTCATATTAGTATACGGTATTGATTATTGATACTTACGTAAGAAGTCACTCAGTTTTGTTCAATTATTGTCACATAATGGCTGTATAGTATCTCACATTATTGATTCAATTATTGTCGCAGTATCATCTCTACAATATTTTATATTATTAAATCAATAATTGAGACGTCAAAGTTATTCATATTATTATTTGCATTATTCACGATGTCTAGAAAGTTTTGTCGAGAAAAGGGGTTTGGTCACCTAATTGCGTGCCAATAAGGAGAAGTCCTTATCAGAAAGCTCCCTCTTTCTTAGGAATAATCTGGTTGTTAATATTGCGAGTTATAATATTAATGATGAATAAATGTTATTAAAAATATATTTAGTGAAGCCAAGTGAATTGAGATAAATAGAGAAAATTTTTTTATGAAGTATTTGTTATAAATTTGGCTTATTACATGGACCCCCACTTTCTCTTTTTTTAAAATCGTCGGGCGAAAGTTATCTCAATTTTGTTTATATATATATATATATATATATATATATATATATATATATATATATATATAAAAGTTTTATTTTTTATAAAAAATAGGATATATTATATTTTATTATGTATAGTACTGCATAGTGTGTGTATAGTTAGACCTGGCAAACGGGCCCAAAGCCCGCGGGCTGGCCAGGCCCGCCCGCCAAAATTCGGACTTTGGGCCACAATTTTTAAGCCTATGAAAACTCGGGTCTTTTTGGCCCGGCCCGCCCGCCACCCATGAATTTTTTTAAAAAAAATAAAATGTTACTACTTGTGGGTTGTGAGGCTTGAACACAAGACTTGTAAGTAAATAAATAAGAGTTCAAACCAACTGAGCTTAGTCCCACTTAGTTTTATCATTATCCTAAGTATTAAAATTTAATTAACAAAGAAATTTAAAATTAAACAAATAACATTTCTTATTAATTTCATAGAATTAACTAATAATAACTCAACAGAAAATAACCCTTAGTTAAAAATTTAAAAGGAAAAAAATCACTTCATATGTTAAAAGGAACAATCTGATTAACTAAGAATAAACGAAAATAATATAAAATAAAAACAACTACTACACATAAGTTAAAATTAATGCAGTTAAGAACTAAAACCAAATTCTTGAAGCTTGTTTCCAATTACAGTGGCCAAAATAAACCTCCTATCTCTAAAACAAGATACCTTTTTATAAGGGAAAATAATGTTTATATCAATTAATAAAGTGCTTGTAATTATTTTAACTTTTATCGTATAATATCTGTTATTCTATACTACAATCAAATTCTAGGCTTGCTCTGGTTAAGAAGCCTGACAATGTCAGATGCTTTTCATCTTGGCATATGCAGCACATATTGACTTGCAGCACATACAAATAACTCTAGGAAGGTTAAATATTGATTAATTTTTCATCATTATTTGTTTACTATTTGTGAGGTGTGAGGGTTGTGAGTTCAATATTACTATAATTATTGTCTTTATGGTATTTCCAAATGCTTAGCCTTAAAAATTGGCTTTGGGAAAATATATGTTTTATAATATTAAATTTTTATTGTGTTTGTTTGTATTATTATTTATTTTTAATATTTATTATTATTATTATTTCTTGTGTAGCAAATAGTGCAAAAAAAAATTAAAGGGAGAAGCCCGCGGGCCGGCCCGGCCATTTCCAGCCCACCAAAACCCGGGCCTTTTTGGCCCGGCCCGCCGTTGGCCCGGCCCGCATTCGGCCCGGCCCGGCCCGCTCGTTTGCCAGGTATATGTATAGTGTTGTATAGTGCATCATAGTAAAATTAAAGGTACAAACACTATGTTAACCTTCACAGGACTGAGCGAGAATTTGAAATTGGTGATTGGTGTACCTGCGTTTGCAACCTTATAAAAAATCTAATGTTGAATTGAGAAAGAATTTAAAGTTTTGTTCTAAATATTTTGGCCCATACCAGGTGATAAAAAAGGTGGGTAAGGTAGCTTACAAATTGTCTCTTCCACAAGGCTCTTTGGTTCATCCTATTTTCCATGTCTCTCTCTTGAAGAAGAAAATTGGTGCTAAGAAATTACCAAGCACTGTTCTTCCTACTGTAGGCCTAGAAGGGAAATTTTTAGTCCATCTAGTTGTTGTTTTGAGCAGGAGATTGGTGAAGAAAGGAAATCGTCTGGTTCCTCAAATGTTGGTGCAATGGTCCAACATCATTCCTGAAGATGCAACGTGGGAGGATTCAGCTTCAATACATGCTCAATTTCCAAATTTAAATCCTTGAGGACAAGGATTTCGAAAGGGAGAAGCATTGTAACGACTATTCTACAACCCGAGGTCACTCTCGTAATTCCATAATTCTCTTGCAAATTAGTGGGATCTTACAGGATCATAGGAGCCTTAATTAAGGTAGGGAATCATTCTCAGTTCCTAGCACCATCAAGGGAATCCGGAGATCATCGCAGCTTGGATTATGGCAGCAAAGTAGAAATTTGAAGAATTAAAAGGAGTTTAGGTTGAGCAGGAAGACATGCCAATTTCAGAAATATTTTTTCTTAGTTGTCTTAATTCCTTGTTCCTAATTTTAGCATTATAGTTAATTTTCAGTCTAGTTTTCGTCACTATTTTCATCATCTTATAATTCCAATACCAACTTTAAATTTAAATAAATAATCTCTGCCCCCATTTCATTGGTGTTGTGGTTGAAGTTACTTAAATATTCCTTTAGTCTCCATAATCATTACAATCATGTGATAAGAGATAACAACATACTTACTATATTTAAGGGTATAAATATCTATCCAGCGCTAGAGATGTTTGCACCCTAAATTTAACAAATTTTCTTGATTTGAAGTGGGAATCAAAAAGTATAAATAAACAAAACACCTAAAAGTTCGCATAAGTTTTTACTTTTGGGACTCTTTAAGCAATCTATGCTTAAGTCAGTGAAATGAGAGAGGAGAACAATGATTATACTTAATCTCATGAATAATTATTCGTACCTTGAACTTGTGATTGTTGTTGAGATGTATTTATAGTTGTTTACTTTCAACACAATTATGACTAATGTTTATGAGTCTTTTAAGGGGATATTTTTCTAGTGACATTCTAGTGACTTTTTTTTTTAGTTTTTTTTAGTTTTTTTTGTAGTACCTCCCAAAAAATGTATAGTATTTATTCCAATTGAAATTTTTATAAAAAACAGTGTTTTAGGTGTAATTTGGATACATACAAGACTTTACAAATCCTGTTTCTTGTATGTATCCAAATTACACCTAAAACACTGTTTTTTTTATAAAAATTTCAATTGGAATAAATACAATACATTTTTTGGGAGGTACTACAAAAAAAATAAAAAAAAAAGGTCAGTAGAATGTCACTAAAATAATGTCTCCCTAGACTTATTGAATGTTTATTGAATGAGTAACTAAGGATTGAATTTTTTTAATTATCTCAGTCCCACATCGTAACAAGATATTTGGATGTGTATATAATAATTTATATTATTATTATTAATGTCTTCAGTCATAATTTTTTAAACGAGTCTGTAGTGAACTAAAATAATTCAAAAAAAATATCATTAAGACAAATGTTTTGGATTTTTATTATGTTATGATTTGGTTCGAATTCGGAAATTTAACCAGGATTCTTACATATGGTAAGATTGTGTATTCCCTTTGTTGAGTCAATCTAAGAACCACTTTTATAAGGGAGTGGAATGTGCTCTACCATAATTAATTTACAGTTTGAGCATCCAGCAAGATTGCAAAGTCAGAAAAGGCCTAAAGATTAATATATATTGCCTCGCCTTGAAACATTCTCTGAAAGTTGTCAAGAAACATGTTCAAAATATTTTTTATTTATTTATGCACATAATATTACTCCCTCTATTCTTAAAATTTAAAAATAATTTGAACTATTCTTTGTTTTGAAAACAAGTAGTTTTAAAATTAGTAGTACCATTAGATAGTTTACAATATACACAATCTGCAATTTATGAAGGGCATTCTAATAATATAAGAAATTCATGATTAATAATAAAATAAATAAATTAACTTACTTTGGAAATTTGATAGATTTATGGAATCGATTACTATTTTTGAATCTCAAAAAAGAGCTAAAAATAATTGGGAATATTATATGATTGGTTGGTATTGTAAATATAAGTACAGTATTCCAATAATCAAGTCGGGAAAGAGATAGTTGAATCAAAATAATTTCTTTAAAGTTATATTTTTGTCAGTGATCAATATGAATTGATAATAGTTAAATGGCTAAAAGACAATATGCACCCCAAACTTTACATCCTTGTTGACTTTTGCACCCCAAACTAAAAAATGTGTCTAAGTACATCCCAAACTTCAATTAAACGTCACAGAAAGCACACTTTCGTCAGTTAACCGGTCAAAAATGACCGGCTAAGGCTGTAATGTAGATCTGGAGGGGTGTTTAAGTTTTTTTCTTTTTATCTTCTCCAACATTGACATTAAATTTGGGGTGCACATTATCTTTTAGTCTAAAATAAATAAAATATTCTCTCAAAAAATGTATTATTTTTAAGTCAATCTATTGACCAGTCTCTTTCTCTTCCCACTCTCCTCCGTAACCAATTTTCTCTCTCTCCTCCGTAATCAACTTTCTCTCTCTTAAACAAACACCCACTTCCTCTCCCACTCAATGAACAAGTGAGGCTTTCCCTTTTGAACTACACCTTCACAAATACTCAATTCACACAATCAAACCACCTATGTAATGAGACAGGGTTTAAGGTGAAAATCGAGATTTTTCTGTTGAAGTTGGTGAATTGAAGTTTTTGCAATGAAGTGTTACATTGATCAGACCATTAATGACAATTAAGGCATAATATCTTGAAAATATTCAATTTAAATCCATTTACCGGAAGCTTAAGTGTCTATTTCTTTCATTTTCTAAATTATGCCTTATTTCTCATCCATTGGTAGCTATTTCTTGAAGAGGATAAAGAAACAAATGCTTGAAGAGAGCTAGTTTTGTTCGCAGTCGATTTTTCCTTATGTTTCTATTTTTGGTTTTGATTTCAAAAGAAATTTGAGATCTACTTTCCTGGATATATCAGACGTTAGTTAGGTTTATCCTGCAGTTTGCACCCCTGCATAAAGGTAATTATGTAGAAGTAAAAGTGATCTTGTCTATTTGAAATGACAGTTGTCTCGGAAACTTTCCCAGTATCCAGCTTATGGAGGATATATAAATAAAAAATAAAAGGATTTACTCAAATTTGAACTTCTGGATATCAGTTTGACTCTTGATTTTTGCTAATTGGCAGGTTCGGGTGATGGTAGTATCTATGCTTGGAGTGTTCGCAATGACAAAGAAGTATGATTCATCTCTCTTATTTTTTTTATCACCTTGCATCCACATCTTCCATTCCTCCCCCTCCCCTCCCGTTCCGACCCATCCCTTTTTTTGTTATTTATCTGGTTTTCTAGGTTTCTGTTTCAGAATTTTAGCACTTGATAATTTGTGATGCTTTTTTTATTGGTCATAAAATCAAAGCAGACGGGAACATTTTGATTCTCTAAACAAGCAGGTTTTGGGTTAATTTATTGTTTTAGCACCTTAGTTCTCTTGTTGGCTTTGATACAATGAAATAAAATAGAGAAAAAGACCTTCAAGAGAATAAAGAAATCAAAACATTTTCAAGAGAAAACTCCAGTGAACCACTTTCGATGAAGGAGGTTTCTACAAGAAGGGTTACAACTCTGCGTAATTAATGGATTGTGGAATTGATATCCTGCTCCATAGTTCTGTTGTTAAACTTAATTCCAAACTCCTCAGCTTGGTGAATCTCACCCAACGAAACACCTAAATTTTAGATATGCACTTTCACCACAAAAAATGTTTGTTCAAATCTAATTAGTTTAGTTTTTACTGAAATTACCAACTTTTATCCCGAATCACAAGTATTTATATATTGAGGGAGACGCACAGTAGTGACGCGATGAGAATGGAGTGTGGCGGCGATGTGCTCTAGTGGGGGAGTGTTTGTTGCGGTGGGGATGTAAGTGATTCTGATTAGGACCGAATAAACAACGGGTATAATTGAATTATCGAACCGAAATAATTTAATTAAATTTTTTTAATAATTCGGTTATTTTTAACATTTCGATTATATCCAAAATTATTTACGATTTTCGATTAATTTATACGGATTTCATTTTTGAATTATTCGATTTAACCGAATAACCGAATAAAGCTTTGTAAAGTTGAAATAATAATATAACCGAAAACAAAGCCTTGCAAGTTGCAAAGTTGCACAACAATAGCAGTGAGCAGTCAGCACTTGTTTACTTTACTAAAGACTACTTGTCTACATCTACTTTACTAAAGGCTACTTGTCTACTTAAATTAAAATAATAATATAACTTTTCTACTTGTCCTCACATCTCGAATTCTCTCAGTCCTCAGTCCTCAGTCCTCAGTCCTCTTCAAAATCAAACCCGATACCGACCAGGAAAAAGTCTCCGCCATGTTCGACGAACTCAACGGCTTGATTTCACTCGACCAGGTGGTCCACCTCACCGCCGGTCCGCTCCTCCGCACCCATTTCTCCTCCCTCACCTTCACTCACATGCTCCACAGCCGCTACAACTCCAAAGAAGACCTCAAAGCTTATGCTGTACACCCGGCGCACGTTAGCGTCGTGAAAGAATTGGCACCGATCGTCGATGACATCATGGCTGTCGATTGGGTCGTTAAACACCTCGCCGGTCCGGTGACAGTAACATACCAGATTTTTAATTGTAATATTAAATATTTATTGAGTTATATAAATATTTAATGGATATGTTTATCATTGAATAAATATTTGTTTAATTGATTTGATTTTATTTGGTTAATTATTTGTTAAAAATGAGTTAAGGAAATTATTATTATATCGATATTTCAATTTGATGGTTAATTATTTGTAGTGAGTTATGTGATTAAATGATTTATTTAATTAATTGTTATTTAAACTAAATAAATTAAGTATGAAAGCTAGATTAAATATAATGTGGCAAATAACTAAAGTATAAGGAGTTATTAAAATAAATTAAAGTAGATTTAATCTTGTTTTACCCAAACAATATTTAAGAATATAAACTCTTTAATTTTAAATGATTTGTCAAACAAAGCCATATAACTTTTGGATTTCCTTTTTAATTTTGAATTATATAAATAAAATAAAATAAATTAAAATAATAAATCTAGTATATTTATAATTTATACGTTGGTTTTGTTGTAACTGATATTTTATTAAGTTGGCGTATTAAGGTTGTGAGTTTAGTTTTACGTATAATCTATATTGTCTAAGTCTAAGCCTAAGAAAAGCTACAGAGAAAAATTACAGAGAGTTTTAGAGAAAATTGCTTGAGAGGTTTTGAGAGAGAATTCAGAGCTGTGGATTCTAAATAGTTCTAACAAGGATTTTAAACAAATTGAAGGTATTGTATCTAAATCTTAGTATTATATATATATATATATATATGTTCTTCGGCAGACTGTATATTTTTTGTGAATTGCAAATGTGTTGAATTGTTGTAGAAAACTGAATTATGGTGAGTATATGTGTTTATGATGCTAGAGTTTATGCTTTAACAAGAAATTTCATGCTAATTCGGTTAACAGTAGAAGAAAAATTAACGACAGTGTATGTTGTATGTATTTTTTCATATGGCTCATGTAAGTACCAATTTTGATGGTCAATTCATATGTTAAACTGTTAATTGAGTCTTGTATATGTTAGTTCATTAAGAAACGAGCATAACGTAATTTGAACGAAGTAATTTAGCCAAGTATAGAGATTATAGTGATGATTTTTGCAAGAGATGTCAAAAATAGAGTTTTCATATGAAATTATGGAATTTGAGAAATTAAACTAGTTTTAGTTGATTTTAAATTGTTCTAATTGGTTGTAAATGTTAACAAACATGTTTATGATTAGTTTATAGCAATTGTTTGTGTTAATTTCACTGTTTTGTGGGTGAAATTCGTGTTAGTTGGCTTAAGAAAACTGCCGTAACTATGTTATGCAAAACTGGAACTGGTGTGTAGCGCGGGCGCGCCAGTACCCTGTCACAAACAGTGAAGTCTGCTAATTGTGCAGACTTTGGACGTTCAATGTAACTTAGCTTAATGTTAGGTTAACGTGAGAATCATGTAACAACAAGGTTAAACAGAGTCATGCTAGGTGGATTGTAAATTCAAAGTTGTAAAAGTGATTAGTAAGTTACGAACGTGTTATGCGTAACTTAGTTTATACAATGAATTTTAAATAAGTGTCGTGATGTTAACACTTGAGAATTCTGAAATATATATGGTAGCTTAAGACTTGTGCTAAAATAACAAGTTTAGCTAGTAATGCGTTTAATATTGAAAAATGAATATTGGTATGTCTAATAGATTTGTGGTTTTAATACTGTGTATAGGTGAACGTGAGTTTTGATATTTTAGCTTACGCTCGAGGCAATTTTTCTAACTCTACACTTTCGTTGAGTTAGTTCTATTATTACATTGTGTAACTTCATTCTTTTGATTGAGCAAGTTCTTACTTTAAAGTTTCATTAAGCGAACTCTTGTAGTCTTAATCATGATTTGAACAAACTAACGATGACCTTATTTTACTCGAACAAGTTTGAATTCCAATATTTATTGACGCATTCTAACTTGTTTATTGCTAGACAAGTTTCTTTATTGTCATTCGGATATTGTGAATGCAGATTCTAATTTCTAATGTTAAACTATCTTATCTCATTTACTTGGCACAAACTATTCTCATAATGAGCAAGCTTTATTTTCAGCTTGCTATTATTTAAAGTATAATCAGTAATTCATAGTTCTAGCTTAATATTATTCAAGCAAGGTTTGTTGTCATTAAATACTTATGCCTTGTAATTGTTTCTAAGCATGAGTTCAAAATATAGTTAGTTTGCTTACACTTATTCATTGTTCCATATAGTGTTACTATTGATCAACTGTTGTGTTATCAAACACTATTGATTCAATTAGTCCTCTAGTTGATGATCGTTAAACTTCAAATTACCCTTGAAAGCTTATCCAATCCAAACTTTCTTTGGTGCGGACTTGTACTCTAAATACTGAGATGAACAACCCTATTAATAGGGGATAATTTACGCTTAGCGTTGAAATGTTTGTGCACAATACATTGTACGAAGGGCTGATCCCCCTAAGTACGAGGAGTTCTTATAGTCTTATGTATGTTAAAGTTGAAGTTGAAATATTACTTGCAACTGTGGACATAGTTCATGGTCTTATGACCCTTAGATATATATTCCATATTTTGATTCCAATCTTTGGTTATTATTGATAGAGTACTATTCAGTTTTGATGAGCCTATTCATTGGCAGTTATCATTATCTTGTTGATTCATTGTTATATCTAGTGAGCATTTGTTTTGCTCACTCTTGCATAAATATAATTATTGCAGCTAAAGTTGAGAAAGTCGATGAACCTTCAAATAGCAAAGGAAAGGAAAAAATGTACAAGTGATGAAGACTTGTAATTTCATTTAATGTTATGATGATAGACTTTTAAATTAATGATGTGATGTAATAAATTTTTTTCGCACTTATATGATGTTTAAGGTTAGACAACTTGGAAAGATTTTTAATCAATGATGTAACCCTATTAAAGGGAGGATTTATGATTTAATATTCATCTGTTTGGGTAGATAAATATGAATGATTGAAAAGTGAACACCAAGTCTTGTGGGAATGAAGTACTTAGATTTGGGGGTGTCACAGTGACCTTGGCTCCCAGCTCCGCCATCAGAGTTGTGATTTTGAAATTGAAGGAAAGTTTGGGGGAAAAGGAAAAGGCTCAAGTCTTGGAAGTGATTGGAGGAATTGGAAATCAGTTTCCATCAATTGATCAGTTCACTTTTGAGAAAAACTTTTTTCCAACATTAATTGCAATAAGATAGAAAATTTGTTTCAATCTCACTGCATGTGACTCTTCAATTTTGGTATGGATAACATCAGAGTCGATTTAGGCATTTTGTGGAATCATAATTTTGGGTGTTATATTTGATAGCAGTGTTCGATTATTACCCAAAATACCGAATTTACAATTCGGTATTCGGTTATAACCGAATAGCCTATTCGGTTCGGTTATAACCGAATAATCAATCTTAATTCTGATGATGGGGATTGTACTTCCGACGGCAATGGTGGTGGCCGCTGCGGCGGAGGCAGTGGCAGTGGCGGTGGTGAGAAGAGAGAAAAAAGGAGAGAGAGGGGAATGAGAATCATTATGCGTTTCTTGAGAGAGAAAAATATTGCTTGATTTACTGTGAATGGGTTTTCTGTGAGGGAAAGTATTGGGAGATGTAAAAAAAATATGGAAAAAACTTAAACACCCCTCTAAATTCCTTAGCCAGTCACTTTTTACCGGTTTAATCAAAGAAAGTGTGCCTTTTGTTATATATAATTGAAGTTTAGGTGTACTTAGACACCTTTTTCGATTTGGGGTTGCAAAAATCAAAAAGGGTGTAAAATTTGGAGTGCAAAGTGTCTTTTAGTCTAGTTAAATGAATTCATTTTGAATTTGCAATTCTTGCCAATTGAGTTCAAAAAGTCAAATGAGATTTACTGGTTAGATGATCTTCTAATTAGAAATTTTAATTTGTGAAGATAGAGAAATGACCTCACAAACCTTGAATTTCTGTCTATTGATGTTGTTAACAACTTGTTTAGTTTAATTTGTGATTGAAGTGCATTTGAAACTTTAAACGCATCATTTTTGGTGTGACCAGATTGTTACATTTGTGATTAAATAAGCTGCGTTTAAAAAGTGCAAACATGAACGAACAAGATTATCAAGTGCATTTAGCCTCCAAACGCTTCAAATGCAGCAAGCACTGCTAACCAAACATGCACACAACATAATGCTGAAAATGCAGCTTACAAGCATCCTATTGAGGCTGGAGGATAATCTTGTAACAAAGTAAATGTGATTACTTCATACAGGAGACAAAAGAGATGATTTCCAACCCCATTGTGGCTTAACGGCTCAACCAGAATTACCGTATACTCTTATTGACCTAACAAACTGCATATTTATACTTGCGTACCCAAACATGATACTCTTACCTATCAATACTCTATAAACATCACATTTATGATAAATTCAATATAAAACAAATCAACAGTTGATATAACTAAATCTTTTGTAAAATTTAGGTTTATTACGTATTGATTTTTAAAAAAAGCCTAATTATAAGCGAGCCTAGCATACCGTGCTTTTTTAGCTATGTAGTAACACGTAGCTATATTAGTTTCAAAACTAAAATGAATCACGTTACAGGTAACATTGGGCTCAAAAAAGAACTATACTTATATCCCAGGCATTGCAAATATTGGATTGTATACAGCAAGACACGGAGATTGTAGCCTTTATAATGCTACTAATAAAAAAGAAAATGCTATTACACCTTGATGAAACCAAAAAATTTACTTGTATTTACTAAGCAATGGCTCAGCATATTTGCATGACAAAACTCTATCCCAGAGAAGAAGCACACGGCGTGTTAGATGATAATTCTTCCATTACTACTGCAGTTAGAACTTGGTTGTTATTTTGTAATTGCATTAAATGTCCCCTTAAACTGCAGTCTTCCACCTGAAAGTCAATATATCAGCCTAAAAACTATAAAGTAGCGAGCAGATGTTATCTCACAGCAGTGGCCATGAATAACACAAATGATTTTACATAAGAATGACTTTCGGCACGACATAATAAAAGCGAGTGCATTGTTATTACGACAAGTAAACATGATTTTTCCATAAGGTCCTCTCTCACGTGAATGTGAGACCATTTAATATTCATGTGAAAAGGACCTTGTGGAAATAGAGAACTGATAATTCCACATGAAAATTTGATATTTCCACGTGATCCTTCTCACATGAATAGTGAGTGAGTTCCACATTTATGTAAGAGAGACACCTTTAATATCATTGCTCCATGTGGAAATATCAGTTGCCTAGAGAAAAAAGGTCAACAAAATTGTATTGTAATTGGAAGCCTGTATCATATCGAACAGTTTATGTGCTGCACGCACCAACACAGAAAGACAAATTAATCCAAATCTTCACTAAAAATTTGATATTGAACCAGAATTCCGAAATTAAAACCTTTGGAATGAAATTTTGAGAGCATATTAAGAAAATTAAATGGACGTGATAAAGGCAATATTATCAGGTGGAACTTCTTAGTAGCTCCAAAACTTTCCTCGATTTTCAAATAAGTGAATTATTTTGAGTTTTTTACATCTTTACATTAGCAATCTTCTTATAAGCGATAACTGATAAGAACTTCATGTCATCATAAAACAATTGTAGAACTAAAATAGAAATGTGAAAAGATAAAATAAAGTTGGCATATTAGTTATGATGCTATAATCACCAAGTAGAACAGATAAACTAAAGTCATACAGCACCACACTTAGCAAAATTTAAGTATCATCCAATACAAGTTAACCTACTATTATCACCTACAAATGAGACTATAATAACAATGGTTCTATAATATTACTATCGTCAATCAAGGCAGACAGATATAACAATGCAACAGTCAATATATAAGATATTTATGGTCGGTATCAAACCTGTGATGTAAAAGTCTTGAACAACAGATCTCCACATTCCTCAATAAGAACTCTTTCCCCACCAACCAACCTGACTAGTTCGGTGATCACAGTATCCATTTCGTTGGCCTGCAATGGAAAATCTTTTTTACTAGAAACCTCAAAAGTAGAAATTTACGCGTACATCTTTTTCATCTGAAATGTGTCAGCACAAACTATCTACAAATCAGACACTCTAAATAGCTGAGTTAGGTTTATTTGTTTCCAAAATTTGTTGCTCACACAAATCTCTTTGGCACTATAAAGTAATATTTGAAAAAAAAATTGTAATACATGATTGCTAGTGAATGCTATAAACAGAAAAAAAAAAGAAGGGAAAGAAAGTATTTTTCATTATTGTAGGGGAACATGTGAAACATATGGTGGGTCCGTGTGGGTCTCTGGAGTTTATGACAAGAGTGTAATTTTACCAATTTGTTGCTTTTGAGGTGGGCAAGGGCATAGGATTCGATGTTGTCAGTATTACGGTCTGTGTTGGAACTGCCCGCAAGATAAGTTTCATTTGTATATGTATTTTGTAGTCTTGCAGTTGATAGAGAGGTCTGTAATGGGTTATGCTAGGGGTTCATGCAGTTGGGAATCTTAAATTCCGAAAGTACTCTTGGGTTTAAAACTAGAGCCTGCAAGTTTTTTCTTGAGTTATACCTCATATTTCTACTCCAAGAGATTAAGGGTTTGCTAAATGTTTTTCCCCCTTTTTACGGTAAACCTTGTCTTTCTATCTCTCCTGCCTCCCTATCCCAGGCTCAAGGAATTGTATCAGAACTCCCTATCCAGTGTTGAAGAGGTGTATATAACTCACTATACCTGGGTTAAAGACGTATTAGAACTTGTATCCCATTTGTGGATTTTTTTATTCTTCGGGAACATTTTTTGTGACAAAATCTTACTGATCCAAATTGCCGAATCACTCATGAGTAAGCGAGGTTTGTTTTCCCTTGGGGTAATTCTTTTGCCTTTTTCTCCTCTTCTCTAGTTTAGACACTCTCTGCATTATTTAGTTGTGCTTAGTTCCTATATAATCCATCTGCAAATAAGTTATCCCCTCCCTTTCTACCGCTTTCTATACACCATTTTACTTTTAGGAAAGGAATGGCTCACTAGTCAACTACTTCTAGAATCAACCATTTTACTTGGGTTTAAAACTAGAGCCTGCAAGTTTTTTCTTGAGTTATACCTCATATTTCTACTCCAAGAGATTAAGGGTTTGCTAAATGTTTTTCCCCCTTTTTACGGTAAACCTTGTCTTTCTATCTCTCCTGCCTCCCTATCCCAGGCTCAAGGAATTGTATCAGAACTCCCTATCCAGTGTTGAAGAGGTGTGGGTTAAAGACGTATTAGAACTTGTATCCCATTTGTGGATTTTTTTATTCTTCGGGAACATTTTTTGTGACAAAATCTTACTGATCCAAATTGCCGAATCACTCATGAGTAAGCGAGGTTTGTTTTCCCTTGGGGTAATACTTTTGCCTTTTTCTCCTCTTCTCTAGTTTAGACACTCTCTGCATTATTTAGTTGTGCTTAGTTCCTATATAATCCATCTGCAAATAAGTTCTAGAAGTAGTTGACTAGTGAGCCATTCCTTTCCTAAAAGTAAAATGGTGTTGTACGTGTACTTGTATGCTTCTGTGCTGTGTGCACCCATAAATAGTAAGTAAAATAAAATATATACACTTCCATTTTATAACACTTCTAAAAAGTTCCATCACTAATTATGTACCTTTGGCATAAAGCTTTGAACATGGATACCTATCATTTCCATCACCTTTATTGCGGAGTTCAAAGATTCCCCTACCTCCCTTATATCAGCCTGCAAACAAAATAATCTCATGGATCAGCAGTGTATAATCAATGAAGAATTCACACACAAAAAATATATGATAAATTCATTAAATTATGGATCCTATGAAAACCCATGTTACCTGAACATTCCCACCTACTGGAAGCCGGACCAAGGAGTTGGACAGAGCATGAGTTGTTGCAGACAAAGAAGTAGAGTACTCCTCCTCCAAAGCAGACCATTCATCTAGATATGGCATCTGGCCATCATTGAGGTGAGTAGAAAAAACATTTAAAACACTTGTAAAATATTTAAGTGCATGTATTTTCACACTATTGGGCCTATTCATTCATAAACAAAGGAAAAAACTGCAAATGTTTGTGTGAAATAAGGCAATTAAAAACAGATTAATACCATTCACATAATGTAATAGTTATATTATATATACTGAAAAAGAAAAACGAGGAATGGAAAGAAGGTGCTGAAAATTAAGAGGCTAGGATATTATAGAGGAAGTGGGTATATTTAGAGAACACTTGATAATCGACTTAATCCCATTTATACAAAATGACTCGCTTAAAGGACTACTTATAGTATTCCTAGGACATTTCTAGAGGCAGTCCATTAATTACCGCTAGACCAAAATACATGCACATTTATTATGTATCATGAACCTAATAAATAAATACAAGTACCCAAGTATATTTTTCCCTTTCCTGATCATAGCAAGAGCATTGTCATCATTTACCAAGAGTAACAGCAGGTGAACAGGAAACAGTTGATGATAAGAACGCCACAAATTTATTGGCGCATAAGCTCCATCTCACACAGCCCTTAATGAATTTGGTGGTGGTCTTAGATCTATTAAATTTTTATTATAGGGATGTATGCATCATTTTGCAGAATGAACATGCTTCCAACATGGAATGTATTTGGTATGATACAGTGTTTAGGACTTAATGTCTAGATTTTGGCTCTTGGAAAAAGGTTTACAAGTATCCAGCATGGAAGTTCTGCAAAATATATAGGTCACATAACCAGGAAACTCAAACAGTATGGCTAGGGCATTGCGATAGCTGGAAAATACCAGGACTAAATGTACTAAAGCAGTCTTTAAGCCTATAACTTTTTGACAGAAGTTATATTTGTCGCTGGCTAAGAAATAGTGAAACCAAGCTGTTAATATATTCAAGCACGCGGATACTTTATTTCATGCTCTCCTGCAATCAAGGGGTTCTACAAACTGACAAGTATCTACTTTTACTACATCACTATACCTTCCAAACATCCTAAAAAAGAACTATTAATCATTTGTCGATCTACATAAGGGAAGCCACAACTAATCAAGTTGTTAGCTGATTGGTGTACACATTCTACTATACCTTCCGAACATGTTCACTGGTAAGTAACATGTACTCCAAAAGATAATTTGGTAGATAACATTATATAATGAGTTAGAAATTTCTACATTTTAAGGAAGCTACAACAACAGCATATGCAATATGACGGAATGTAAACAGGATTACCCCAACAGGGGCACTTAAAAAACATAGTTTTTTAATGTGTAATTTTCCTGGCTATCTGACGACGTACGGCTACTGAACCCATTATTTCCCAATAAACTGGTCCGATCAAGAACCCATTCTTTTTGTTCAATTTTTTACGGATAAGGTTTGGCAGAAAATAAAAATGCTCATCACTTTCGTAGCTGTTAAAGAAACTTGTTACTTATAGGAAGTAGGATAGCTGCTCAATTGCTTTCGTTATGAAATTAGTAACAACTAAAAGTCAAGTTATTTTTCTATTTTACATTGATGAACTCCAACACTCCCATGTCTTTATCCCAGAAATTTATGTAATAAGCCAATCATGACAAGTTTTGTAATGATCATGCCATATTGGCTTGACAAATGGTTTGCTCCACATCAATGAAGAGCAACCCTTTAAAGCACACACACTCATCCTGCCACTTGCCAAGTGTATAAACTTTACATTAGAAAGTTGGTTTTTATTTCTTGCATTTCCACCAAGTACAAATTTCCTAAATATCCAATAGACATTTGTACTTTGTACTTGAATTTCCACCAAGTACAAAAGGGATTCCGTACGAGCTGCTATAGGCACAACAACAAACTCATTTTATAAACTGAGGGTACCTTATTTTTAAAATGTGGGTACCATATTGAAAATTTACAAGGGAAAGTGGGTTTTTAAAAAAAAATTGAGTATCCCCACCCGAATACGTATGTCTGCCAGGCCTATTATGTTGTAGACTAGTTTGGGACATGATAGCTCAAAGTTGAGAAATAGTGGTATGTGGTACCCTCGCAAGGGATCACTATCCTGAAGAGAACGAGCTCAAGCTAAAGTTTTTAAAATGTGGGTACCATATTGAAAATTTACAAGCTAAAGTTCCATCAAAGACTGCTTCTTTGTCTCAAGGCAACGTCCTTACAAGGAGCAACACAACTTATTCCACTATAAATCGGATTAGAATACTACAAACACAAAAATACTCCATAATAGTTGAAAGACCAAATTAACCTACAAATTACATAAAATAAACCCGTAATGAGTAGCCACAATCTTAAATTTATGAAAGTAGGAAAATCTTTATACCTCATGGAGCTGAAAACTATCTTTTCGAAGCCTTATAATAGAGAAATGTATCATGAATAATAATAAGTGTATTAAGTTGAACAAAATGTCTTCTTTTCTTTTTTTTTGTTTGGGGTGAGGGTGGGGTTGGGGGTGTGGGGGGAATTAGAAAGAGGAATTGGTGTAACGTATGTAGAAGCCAAAAAGTATCATTTACCTTGAAAGATAGCCTGACATATATATATCAGGGTCAAATAGTAAAGACACAGCCTAACCAGATAACAGGATAATGACATCAGCTGGTATATATCATTAATTGGCTAACATAATCTTTTGGGGACCCTTAGAAACGAGGTCTGGTTGTACTATTTTATGTTAGTAAAATCTATTTAAGGGTTTGCTATCTGCTAACAGAAGGGCGTAAAGAAGCCACTGGTTACTGCATCTACATATTAGCTATCTAATTGCATGGAAACAACTACTACTAAACTTCTTTATCAGGGTCAAAAAATTAAGAAATAGCCTAACCAGATAACAGAATAACGACATCAAGTGCTGTATATCGAGTAATCCTAACATCATCTCTTGGGGGATCCTTAGAAAATGAGGTCTGATTGTACTATTTTATCCCTAAATAATATTATCTTCTGTTTTACAATAATTATTTCCAAAAAAATGAAAGGAAATAGTATCTCATTGCTAACACAAGGGTGTAAAGAAGCCACTAGTTAACACATCTACATATTTGCTATCTAATTGCATGGAAACTACTATTACTAAACTTCTTTTTTTCTTAAATTGTTATTGCAATTAAGGGAAATTCACACTTCTCAACAAATGAAAACTGGCAGACGACAGAGTCTCCATTGCTCTTCTTCGTTATATTGTTAAATATTAATGTGTATATATACTCTTTTTTTTAAGTATTATATATTTCCTAAAATTGGGCTTTTAATTACCTTTGAGAATGATCTTGTCCTAGAATGTGAATTGGTATTTGATACAATCACAGATCATGCTAGTTATTAATGAACAATTTTTTTCTTGAAGTGTTCTACAACGAAGCAAACTCCTCATTTCTCAGAATGAAAATTGGCAGATGACAGGGTCAACATGGATTGGTTTAGTTTCTCCCTTGTACATAATTGCATGCATTATAACTTATGTTATGCACAACTCTTTGTTTGGCCTGAACTTCTAGAAACAACATATTTTTTTTTTAAAGTAAATTACCAAAAGATGCTACTTATTATATCAGAGATTCAGAAGTCACTTAGGTGCAAAAACATTGCTTGCCCTGGACTTCTAGTATAAAAAGGTGCCACTAACAAGTCTAAATTTAATTCCATCTACATTTATTTACCCAACTCTATGGTGTTATTTAATTGTAAATATGTTTTTTATATGTACCAGTAACTTTAGTTTTTAACTTTTATCAATATTTTGGACTTACATGAGTTTCAACAATGGTGGATAGAGTCTTTGTTCTTTGCAATAAGCCAAGTTCAATGCGTTTCCTTTCCACAGCATCACATAAATCTGATATTTTGACTCCAAGAGAGTGAAGCTTTCTCTGAAATGAGTAGGACTAGTTTCAGTAAGAAGTTTGGCTCAAGTGTTTCGATGATCAAACGAACACAGAAATATAGCATACTGAAAAACAAGAAATAGAGATACGCAACTGAATTATAGTTCGACTGTCATTTGATAAAAACAAGATTTTCTGGATATCAACTAAAATCATGATCGCAATGGAGTGAAAAGGAAGTACGTAGGTGATGCAGTATCCTGTATTGAAGTAGTTATGATGGTAGATTATCATGGCATAATCCACAGGAGTTGAAAGGATTAATTCATGCTCATCATGGTAAGAGTGTGCCAAAAAAAAAACCCTCTATCCAATCTTTGTATGCAATGCCTAATTGGTATTAACAATAGTTGAATTTCTTTTTGTTGATGCAAAGTCAAATCCGTAAAATTTTAAGAACCATAAGCTTATACTTTCATATTGATGGTGAAAGATGTAAAATAAGAATATCAACCACATAGTGTGGAGTGATGATATAAATTTGAAATAAATAGGGGGGAAATCAGGTGATAGCTACCTCAATGTGGATATAAATGCCAAAAGTATTCGAGAATTAATATTATCCATGAATACAAGAATCACAATGTGAGACAAACCTCGGTATCGCTTGTTTGAGCACGTAAGGAGGCCTCAGCTTTTGCATTTGCAAATCTCCACTGCAAGTAATTGTTATGAAGCAATCTTAAGGAATGCACTTGCTCTTGATGATTGAAAATCTTCCTTCCCTTCCTTGCAACATCTGCAGCAGGTCCCGGTTTTGTGCAGGCCGGGTGTGGAGGAGGCAGAGAAAGGCTTTCCCCCATCATCTTAACAGAGCTTGAGAGTGGCAAATTGAGAGATCGGGAACAAGCAGAAAACTTTAAATTCAAGTGGGAGTCACCGACATTATTGACAGTGCTGTTGCTGGAACTTGTCCCTGCAAGAAGCAATCTGGTGTCTGGCATGGAGGAGCGTGTATCTGAATTAAGGGACCGGGTTCTGCTGTTGTTTTGGGAAATAGGAGAATTTGGGAATGTTTTACTACTACACCCCAATCCCTGCTCCTGAATAGTGGAACTTGATGTGAGAACTTTAGCATCATCACCCACTAAACAAGGGCTTTCTGGACCAGAAATGGAAGACGTTGACAATCCGCTTGATTGTAGTAGCTTGGCAGCCGCAGACGCTGGGATTATTAATTTGTTGGTTTGACTTTGATGAAAATTTTGGGAGGAGGAGGTGGAGAGCTGCCTGAATCTTGATGGTACAATCCTATTAGCAGCAGTAGTTATTGGGGTATCAGGCCTTGAGAACGAGGAGGACTTGCCAGTGCCCGTGCCAATAGTAGTTATTTGGGTATCAGGCCTTGAGGAGGACTTACCAGTGCCCATGCCTGTGCCAATAGTAGTAGTTATTGGGGTATCAGGCCTTGAGGACTTGCCAGTACCAGTAGCAGTTTCTTTAGACTGCTGCAAACCAACATCATCATCATCTGATAGCTGCTGCTCTTCTTTTCCTCCTCCGGCCGCGGCTGCATTCTTGTTCTCCTTGAATAGTTTCACGGCAGCACCACGCTGCTGCTTGCTGTCTCTAATATTAGTATAACAGTAATTATGTGATCCCAAGGGAGAGAAATCTGAGTAGCTTCTCCGAATAATCGGCGTCGATACTCCGGCTCCAAACTGCTTAGATGACTTAACAGGTGGCCGGATTTGAACATCTTCTCCTCCCGGAGTACTCAACGAAGAAGAAGACAAAAATCTAGAGCTCACCTCCCTCACTCTCGGCCGCCGATTAGGCGGCGGAACCACCAACCCATCAGCAGCAGGCCTCGGATTATCATTCATATTCCCCAACCCCTAATTGATAGAATGAATCAAGAGTATGTGAACTGGATTGGGATCTACTGCAATGAATTGAAAATTGGAAATTGGGATTGGAGAAAAAGATAATAGAATTGAAAAGGAATTAGAAGAAGGAAAACCCCAAAAGCTAGCCGTTGTGACCTCCAAATCTCGATTGGTAACGGTCGGATCCTTAATTTAAAATGATAAAACAGCACTTTGCTGTTGTTGAAAAGGGGGGTTTGGTAATTCACCTCTTTTCGTGGTGAGAATATTTGTAGAAAACTAATATTTCACCGTCACTTCTTGATATTTCTATATATTAGCCGATAGCAATTAGACATGTCAGTCAATATATAGTCTGTACATATAAAAATATTAAAAAATAATATAGAAATATCAATTTCCTATTTGTAGCCTAATCCCTCAACGATCACTATTTTCATGTTTATTTTTAATATTTTTACATGATTATTTTTTATATTAAAATATAAGTGAGACTCAATATATGCTCATGTCTTACTATCATATAAAAATATTAAAAATACATGTAAAAATATCAATTTCCTTTAATTTAATCACTTTGTTTAAATTTTCACTAGGGGATCCTACCTAGGAGTGTTCATCGGTAAAAAACCAAACCAGTACCGAAAATACCGAACAGGTACCGATCCAAAATTATCGAAAAAGTAAGAACCGAAATTGGTACCGAATTACCGGTTTCAGTACCGGTTCGGTACAAAATCGGTATCGGTTTTTTCGGTTCGATTTTCGGTTATACCGCATGTTAATATATATAATTATTAATACTAATTAAATAATTTTTTTATATATATTAACTTCTTTTTTTAAAACTAACAAATCGTTAACTATTAATAATAATTAATATATAAAATAAAACTACAAAATATTATTAATATATAATAAATATTTAATAAAACTACTATTATATATAAATTATTAATATATAAAAAAATTATTTAATATATAAAACTACAAAACATTAATTATTAATTATTATATTATTAAATTTTAGTTTTTCGGTATTTCGGTTTTTAACGAATTCAAAAAGTTCATTACCGTTACCGGTACCGAAAAGTATAAAAAAATCGAAAAATCGGTATCGAAAAAAATCGATACCGCCGGTTTCGATATCCACCGGTTCGATAAAAAATCGAAAAAATCGAATTTTTTAAACACCCCTAATCCTACCCATTTTTAACCAAACCATTTACACTATCATTTGTCACTTCGAAGAGAAAAAAATAAAAGAATTTAAATTTTATGAGAAAATAGACCGAAAAAAAAAAACAATTTCTTTCTTTTCTCTGTGTTTGTAAATTGTGAAAGGAAATTTAATTTAAAATAATATATTACTATTCTATACTTGTGAGATTATATTTGAAAATTATTATGAGGTTAGTTTTGATTTTTTTTTAATATGTCATCTATGTCTTTAATAAATTTCTTTTCAAATCTTACCTTTTTTTATAAAACAAAATTATTTTTTTCCTCTCTTTTCTCTTCTCAAAAAACTTATAACAAAGGGGGCTTATGCCCCCATGTTGCTCCTATTTAATAAATAGTAATACTATGGTGATAAAAGCAGAGTTGGTCCTGAGTTTTCTAAGGCTCAGGGTAAAAAATTTTAAGTGTCATTTTATAAAAATTAAATAAATAAATAAATAAATGATCAACTAATTATTTTTATTAAAATTATAAGAATTTACAAAAGATAAGGAAGAACACTTTAAAATGTCATCGAAGCAAAGAATCATCACATGTACCTATAAAATAAAAATATCAATGAAATCGGTAAAACTAATTAAATACCCACAGTAGTTGGCAAGATTTACTGATTACACCATTGAACTTTTAATTTTTCAAATTATCCCATTAAACTAATTAAAAATGATTATTTTAAATATTTTTAAAAATAATTATTATTTTCAGTAAAAAATATTAGAAACTTTAATTTTTTTTCCATAAAATGAGTAAAGTTTCATAAAATATAGATTTAAAAAAATTAAAATTTTATGAAACCTTATTGATTTAAAAAAAAAATCTTTTTTCCCTTTTGAAAATAAAGTTTATTTTTTAGAATCTATGTTTTATAAAATTTTACTCATTTTTTTAAAAATATGAAGAATTTTCCAATTTTTTTCTTGAAAATAATATTTATTTATAAAAATTATTAATTTCTTTTTGAAAAAATTGAATCAATTTTTTTATTTATCTTTTACTATTTTTTTATTTTAATTTTAATTTTTAGTTTTTTTTAAAAAAAATTCTAATATTAAGAATGGGTCATTCTGTTAAAAAATTAAGTAAACAATAATTTAATTTAAAATCATTTTAATTTTTTTGAATCTATATTTTATGAAACTCTACTCATTTTATGAAGGAAAAAAAGTTTCTAATATTTTTTACTTCAAATAATAATTATTTTAAAAAATATTTAAAATAATTATTTTTAATTAGTTTGAAGGGGTAATTTAAAAAATTAAAAGTTTAATGGTGTAATCAGTAAAATGTGCCAACTACAGTGGGTAATTCATTAGTTTTGTAAATAAAAAATTAACATTCGTTTATTTATTTTTTTAACGGAATGACCCAATTTTAAAATAATAATTAGTTTAGTGCTGTAATTTGAAAAATTAAAAGTTCAATGGTGTAATCAATAAAACCTACCAACTACAGTGGGTATTTCTTTAGTTTTGCCCAATGAAATCTAAACCACAAAACATCATTTAAAATGTCTTCTTGTTGCACTTTTAGATGCAAAATCATCAATTATACTATCATATTTAATATTTTTTAACATATCATTTTTAATACATAATATCGCTAATCTTTTTATTTTTTTTATTTTTTTATACACATAAATAAATAAATTTATAAAAAAATTTGGGCCCCTCTCAACTATGGGCCTGAGCAGTTGACCCGGTGGCCCTTGCCAAGGGCCGGCTCTAGACAAAAGATGACTACAAAATAGTAGATACAAAATAATGAGTATGTCCAGTTGTTATAATCAATCACTAGCGTTCACATCATTTTGTATCATTTTTTATATACATTCTTTTCTCATCAAAGCATTATCGTTTGATAAAATCTGTAGTTTCCTTCTCATTTTTTATTTTATTTTTAAAACTCACAAACACAATGTCAGTTCTTATACCCAAATTGCTACCATTTGATAAAATATGTAGTTACCTTCCTTGATTTGATTCCTTGTCATATAGTTCCCAATTTCATTTGATTAATTCCGCAACTTTGAGGATCAACCGGTAGCGAGACAGGAGATTCTGTTTTTCTTTGAACAATTCTTTTTTTTTTTTAAAAAATCACATTGATGAGTTATAATAAAATAATTCATAGTTTAGATGCTTAGTAAGTATAAAATAAAGAAGTAATAAGCAAATTGAGTTTGCAAATTTATCTAGGTAAGTTTATGGGCCAATAAATGATTTTTATCTTCAAAAACCCATTGAAAGTTATAAGGGGAATGCACGAGAAATCAAATCATATAGAAATGATCGAATCGATCAGGAACGGATTTAGAATCTGTTCCCAGCAGGGGCGGATTTTTTGGGCTAAAATTTAACGAGTTAGAGAGCGAGATTTTGAATAAATTATACACAGTGTGTTTAGTTTTTTTCAGAGCGATAGTAGTTTAAGTTTTTCTTCGTCCCATTAAGTTTAATTTTTTCATAAATCTGACCCCTTATGTATATTAAGTTTTATTTTTGCTCATGTCCGTATACCTATTGTTGGATCTTCGGTATCCAATTGAGGCGCCTATGGAGGGTCCGACCCATTTGGGTTAATTAACTGTTCTTTAATTGACAAGGTCAATAGAAACGTTCATATTTTTAAACGTGAGTTGACTGACCGTGGAGAGAAAGTGGGGAAGTGGTTCAACCACTTCCGTATTAAATACCCATATCCCCTCAGTCGATCAATTAACATACGATTCATTCAGTGTCAATCTGGCCATATACAGTGCGCTCCCATACATAGACCAAACCCTAATTGTTACGTACTGTGAGTTAGTACTCCGTTCTCAATCGTAGTTCGGAGACGCTGTTGGGTTGAAGAGGAAATTTTTGCAGGAGATTTTTGGCATCAAAGTTTATTCACGCTTCAAGAGGTAAACATTTGATCCTCCTGATTATGTTTAAATATGAATAGCATGCGTAATAAAATCCCTACATTAGTATCAGAGCATGATTTAACGATCTATTGTATGCTATGTATGTTATATTTACATATGATGCCATGATTGTATGTTTAAAAGCTTGGAAAACATCATTAATGGCATCTCTAGGTACACTAAATATTATGGGTTAATATTTCAGTATGTTTTAGACCAAATACAGTGTATATGATCTGCATAATTTGGGTTTAATTGGTTATGTATTTTAAGATTAATTTGAAACCCTAGTTTGCAAATAACCTACTTTGAACAACCATAACTTTTTCTGTCATTGTCCATTTTGAATGATTTTGATATGTATGCGTAGTATATCTTATAAGTTTTCTGTAACAACCCCAAAATAGGTCCATTCCATCCAACCTATTCTGAGTCGCCAAATACATGGTACAGAAAATAACTACAACTTTATTACAACAATTGTCGTGCAAAATACAACAACATATATGCTGTGAGTTTGGATACAAATACATACCAACTGTGACTCGTGTCCCAACCGTAATGTGACAAATGTCCCATCAGTGGACATCACCTCACAGTGATACCTACATAAAGGTATTGTGACGCCTCCAAAATTAGGTATACATCACCCATTTTGGGTCGTCAGATACATGGTACAGAATTCAAATACAACTTAATAATACAGCTGTCGTGTACAATATGACAAAACATAAACTGTGAGTTTGAATACAAATATTGTCTACTAGAGAGTATCCATACTCAAAAGGAGTCCTCATTACATTTATTAACACACTATTACATAGAATAGTGAGGACTACTAACTAATACTATCATTCGGACCATCACTCCGTTCCCCGACTTGCCCCAGCTACGTTCTCATTTCCTGAAGAGAACAGTGAAAGAAATGGTGAGCTCAACTAGCCCAGTAAGAAATATTATGACTAAGATAATGCAGAATAAATTATCATTAGCCTTCAACAATGTTAAACTGATAAAATATAATAGACATCAAGTTTAACTGCAGCGGAACAAGCAATCCATTAAAAGAGTCAAGTAGAAAATAAACTCTACTATCTTTTATGATTTAAAAGGTTTTTCAACATTGTAATTGCTGGGACTCAGCTTAATAAAATAATCAACATAATCGAATCACCCCTGCACTACGGCCAAGGATATATTCGTGTATTCATTAATGGTCATGATCATGCCAACAACTGTCCATCAATGCACTACGGGCTAATGAGGACTTTTACCACATCATTTGTAACATTACGGTCATGATTATACCGAATAATCCCTGGTCATAATCATACCAAGTCCATCTATGCACTACAGGCCACAGATGACTTTCAACATTTTATAAACATGAGGATGATGACAATGATATAAGAATTCAATAAAACAAGTTCAAGAATTAATTTATCCAAAAATTAACAACGTCCAAATTGTCAACATGATACTGCTTTGTGGAGTAAAATTCAAGAATACTTATAAGAATATTTTCATGAAAAAAATACTAGATGAACCGTAATTATCAAGGATATTCCACTAATTTCATGGAGTATAGAAGTCAAAACTTAACCAACTGAGTATAATAAAGAATGGAATAACAAAAGAAATCACCCGACATGCGATAGACCGCACAGACAGGTTATTCCAACAGAATAATAAATAATAGAATCAGGTCCGGCGTAAACGCACAGACATGATATTCCGACAGAATAATAAATAATGGAACCAGGTCCGGTGTAAAATACAAAGACAGGATATTCCGACAGAATAATAAATAATGGAACCAGGTCCGGTGTAAAACACACAGACAAGATATTCCAACAGAATAATAACAAGACGGAACCAGGTCCGGTGTAAAACACACAGACAGGATGTTCCAACAGAATAATAGAAGAATGTCACCAAGTATAGGGTAGACCGCGTATACAGGTTATTCCAACAGAATAATAAGAAATAAAATAACAACAATTCTCTTCATGAATAAGAAAGAATAACACCCCTTACCGTTTTAAAGAAGAACTGAAATAAGGAAGTAGTTAAGTAGTAGAATACTTTTCTTCTCTCTCTCTATAGTTTCTCTCTCTAGAGTTCAGTGAATTCGTAAGAAATAATGAAGGAATGATCTGCTATTTATAGAAAAATAGAATGCATAGTAACTAATCCATGAACGGTCCAGATTGATTACTTTAATCTGACGGTCCATATTTAAAGAAAAATCTTTTAAATAAAATATATTATATTCTATTTATAGAATAACTATAATAAAGTATTCTGTTTTATATAAAAAGATGTTTCTGTTTTATTACGTTAATAATATGAATAAAACAAAACTTCATTATCGCTAAATAATTCATATTATTAACTGACAATAATTGAATCAAACTGAGTGACTTCTCACATAAGCATTAATAATCAATACCGTGTGTTACTATGTAACCACACGTATTACTGTACTTTTACTACCGAGTAGTTCAACAGTAACAATGGTAAAACTTCCGCCAATATTTTTAATAAAATATTTTTGTCGTTTTCTCAATCCGACAATAATTCCGTTGTGGGGTCCCCCAATGATTGTGCCGTTGTACGAATATTCCCTGTTAAAACGAATATTCCCCGAGCAATCGAATATTATATAACAACTTGCGTATTTTGTAAAATTTATAAATATTACCCACAACTATAACATTATATCAAATTAACTCCATAATATTCAAAAATGATATTTATAGAAAATTCATCTTTATTTATAAAAGTTGGGATCTTACAACCTCCCCTTCTTATGAAATTTCGCCCTCGAAATTAGGGTACGTACCTGGTATGTCGAAGAGGTAAGGATACCTTGATTTCATTTCAGATTCTAACTTCCAAGTCATTTTCTCAACATCGTGGTTTCTCCACAAAACTTTGACTTGAGGTATAACCTTGGAGCGTAGAATATGTTCCTTCTTATCCAAGATTTGAACAGGAACTTCTTTATACGTCAAATCTTCTGCTATTTCGTCCGGTTCTAACTCAATAATGTGGTTCGGGTCTTCCACATATTTACGTAACATGGATATGTGAAAAACGTTATGAACATGAGACATACTTGGCGGTAAAGCAAGTCTATAAGCCATAGTTCCTACTCGATCGAGGATTAAAAATAGACCGATGAATCGAGGATTGAGCTTTCCTCTCTTTTCAAATCTCGTAACTCCTTTCCATGGAGCAACACGTAAGAACACATGATCTCCTATATCAAATTCCACGTCCTTTCGATGAAGATCAGCATAACTCTTTTATCGATCTTGTGAGGTTTTTATACGTTGTCGGATCGTTTGAATCTTTTCTGTAGTCATACGTACCAACTCCGGTCCCAACAATGTTGCTTCACCCACCTCATCCCAGCATACTGGAGAACGACATTTTCTTCCATACAATGCTTCGAATGGAGCCATGCCAATACTTGTTTGATAACTGTTGTTGTAGGAAAACTCCACCAATGGTAAGAACTTGTCCCAACTTCTCTTAAAATCAAGGACACAGAGTCTTAATAGATCTTCAAGAGTTTGAATAGTCCTCTCTGATTGTCCGTCCGTCTGAGGATGATATGCTGAACTAAATCGTAAATCCGTGCCCATAGCTTTTTGTAAACTAACCCAAAATCGTGAAGTGAATCTTGGGTCTCGGTCAGAAACTATGGATACTGGCATACCATGCAGTCTTATAATCTCGTTTATGTACATACGAGCAAGACGTTCAAGTGTATAAGTTTCTCGTATCGGTAAGAAATGAAAAGACTTGGTCAATCTATCAACAATGACCCAAATCGCATCAATACCTTGAGAAACCCTAGGAAGACCGGTAACGAAATCCATGATAATGTGCTCCCACTTCCATTCTGGAATTTCAAGTGGTTGTAATGGACCTTTTGGTACTTGATGCTCCACTTTGACTCGTTGACAAGTTAGACACCTTGAGATAAAAAGCGCTATCTCTCTCTTCATATTGCTCCACCAAAATGTATGACGAAGATCATGATGCATTTTGGTACTTTCAGGATGGATTACAAACGGTGTGTTGTGCGCCTCCATCATGATTTCATACTTTAAATCAGGGTTGTTAGAAACACAAAGTCTAGAGTTGACTCGAAGTATTCCTTCTTCATCGATTCTTGCTTCCGGCATAGCACCTTCTTGCACTTTCTTCCTCATACGCATCAGTTCCAGGTCTGTAGCTTGAGCAGATTTAACTTTATCAATTAAAGTCGGTTCTACTCGTATATTCGCCATCATCACATGGGTTTCTGGAGTCTTTAACTCTATCTCCATCCTTTGAAAATCACACAAAATGGGCCTTTGTGTTGAAAATATCGCACTCGTACTTGCATATGATCTTTTGCTCAATGCGTCAGCTACCACGTTCGCTTTTCCAGGATGGTATTGAATGGTATGATCATAATCTTTCAACAGTTCAAGCCAACGTCGTTGTCGCATGTTGAGTTCCTTTTGAGTGAAGAAATATTTGAGGTTTTTATGATCCGTAAAGATCTCCACCTTCTCCCCATACAAGTAATACCTCCAAATTTTAAGTGCAAAGACAATAGCTGCCAACTCTAGATCATGAGTAGGATAATTCCTCTCATATTCCTTAAGTTGTCTTGATGCATAGGCTATGACTTTTCCATGTTGTATGAGAACGCATCCCAACCCTTTGCTCGAAGCATCACTGTAGATGACAAATCCCTCCGAGCCAGATGGTATTGTTAGAACAGGTGCTGAAATGAGTCTCCTTTTGAGTTCTTGAAAACTCTTCTCACATTCTTCGCTCCAACCGAACTTTGTATCTTTCCGAGTTAGCTGAGTTAATGGAGTAGCGATTCGAGAAAATCCTTCCATGAATCTCCGATAATAACCAGCTAAACCAAGAAAGCTACGTACTTCGGTCACTGATTTAGGTTGCTCTCAGCTTTGAATAGCTTCAATCTTTGCCGGGTCAACAAATATTCCATGTCTTGATACCACGTGCCCAAGGAATGCTACTTCCTCAAGCCAGAACTCACATTTCTTCAACTTGGCATAAAGCTTATATTCATGAAGCTTTTTGAGTACCAGCCTCAAGTGTTGCTCATGATCTTCACGACTTTTAGAATAAATAAGGATGTCATCAATAAAGACGACCACAAAGTGATCCAAATATTCCTTGAATACCCGGTTCATCATATCCATGAAGGCAGCAGGAGCATTAGTCAATCCAAAGGACATGACTAGGAATTCATAATGCCCGTACCGAGTTCTGAAAGCCGTCTTTGGAATATCCTCAGTTCTAACCTTCAGCTGATGATATCCAGAACGAAGATCGATCTTTGAAAAGAATTGCGCTCCTTGCAACTGGTCAAATAAGTCATCAATACGTGGCAATGGGTACCTGTTTTTGATGGTGACATGATTCAACTCCCGATAATCAATACAAATTCGCATACTTCCATCTTTCTTCTTCACGAATAGAACAGGAGCACCCCAAGGAGAAGTACTAGGACGAATAAAGCCAATGTCTAACAATTCCTGCAGTTGGATCTTTAACTCCTTAAGTTTAATAGGAGCCATTCGATATGGGGCTTTAGAAATGAGTTTTGTACCGGGTTCAAGGTCGATACAAAATTCAATTTCACGCTCTGGGGGTAGGCCAGGAAGTTCTTCAGGGAATACGTCGGGAAATTTATTAACAATAGAAATATCATTCAAAACTGGCGTATTTTTATTTAGATCCGTGACATGAGCTAAGAAAGCTTGACATCCGTTTTTCAATAAACAAATGGCTTTATGGCTTGAGATGACAGCGATTGATTTTAATGGTTTGGTTGCTTGAATTCGCATAATAGGTCGATTAGGAATATGAAAGCTAATAACCTTACGTAAACAATTAATTTTTGCATGATGAGTAGTTAACCAATCAATCCCTAGAATCACGTCAAATGCAAGTATTTTTAATGAAATAAGATCGACAGGTAATGTGTGGGTACCAACTTGAACCAAACAAGACTTATAAACCGTGGATGTAATGAAGGTTTCTCCCAATGGAGTTTCAACAGATAAGTCAAAGTCTAATTTCTTCGGAATCAAATTTAATCGAGGAGCGCAAGTAGGAGAAATAAAAGAATGGGTAGAACCGGTATCAAATAAAGTATAGACTTCCTAAGAGTTTATGATAAGCTTACCCGTGATGACCTCATTCGGGTTCCTTGCTTTCTGGGAGGTCACAACAAACGCTCTCCCTTGCACTACCGGTTTTGACTTTTTTGGGACGACCTTCGGTGTCTCCATCTTGGCTGAACTTATTTTTCGTAAACGACAAAATCGAGCTAAATGACATTCTCTTCCACAATTATAACATGCTTTAGATGGCATCGCGTAGTTTGGACTGATGTGCCCCTCCCCTCCGCATTTGAAACATATGATTGGTGGTCGTTCTCCTTCCTTAACAACGGGTGCTGGTGCTGACGTCTTTCCATTATTGTTGAATCTCCTCTTCTTGAAATGACCATTCTTATTGTTTTGGCCCTGATTACCACCGAAGTGGTTATTATTTTTGGCCTGTTGATTCCCTCCACGCTTGTTGTCACCGCTTCGATGACTGCTCTCACTGGTATTATCATTTTGTCGACTGCTATCTTTTGGTTGCGTTGACTCGTTATCGCGCTCCACTAACTGAGCCCTATTCACAACATCTGAATACAAACACAGTTTATGAGAAATAAGATGTTGACGTATCTCAGGTTTCAAACCTCGCAAAAACATTCGCGTCATTCGCTCTTCATTATCCACCAAGTGGGACGCAAACCGGGACAACTCAGTAAATTTAGCCTCATACTGCGACACGGTCATATTATTCTGCTCCAATTTGATGAACTCTACCTCCTTCATGTGACGAACACTTTTGGGAAAGTATTTGTCATTGAACAACTCTTGAAACTTCTCCCAAGACATCTTCAGTGTGGCAGGTTGAGTACGCTTAATCGATTCCCACCAGTAATCTGCCTCTCCTCGCAACATAAAGGCGGCAAAGGGAACCTTTTGCTCCTCGGAGCATCCCAAGACATCAAATATCTTGGTGATCTGCTTTATCCATGTTTCCGCTATAAGTGGTTTTGGCTCTCCCTTAAACTCCGGTGGTCCCAGCTCCTTGAACTGTTTAGCGGTGACCGTCCGAGAGTTTTCAGTGTTTCCACCTATATTTTGAACAGGAGCCGCTCTCGCCTGCTGTTGCATGAACTGCATAAAGCTTCTGAACATTCCATCATTCATCATTTGGGCAGTATTGTTATTTGCATGAGGATTGTCGCCTTCCTGATGCACATTATCCCGATTATTGATATGTGGTGAATCCACAGTCGCCTGTGCTCCATTGCTATTCTCAACATTCTCGGATGCAATTTTCAGATACTGCCATAAAATAAAAGTTAATTGATATGTCATATATTATCCCTATACTCTGACCGACCAATTAAAACCATGCAAATAAACTTAGGTAGGTCATACTAGCGAAGGAATTCCCCGTCTCTCCCCTCCTAGTTCTATTCTCACATCTCAGCCAGGGATCATATCCCTAAGCTTTGATACCAACTGTGACGCCCCTAAAATTAGGTATACATCACCCATCTTGGGTCGCCAGATACATGGTACATAATTCAAATACAACTTACTAATACAATTGTCGTGTACAATATGACAAAACATAAATTGTGAGTTTGAATACAAATATTGTCTCCTAGAGATTATACAAACTCAAAAGGAGTCCTCGTTACAATTATTATCACACTATTTCACAGAATAGTGAGGGCTACTAATGCACCATCTAGGACCATCACTCTGTTCCCCGACTTGCCCCATCTACGTTCTCATTTCCTGAAGAGAACAGTGAAAGAAAGGGTGAGCTCAACTAGCCCAGTAAGAAATATTATGACTAAGATAATAGAGAATAAATTATCGTTAGCCTTCAACAGTGTTAAACTGATAAAATATAATAGACATCAAGTTTAACTGCAGCGGAACAAGCAATCCATTAAAAGAGTCAAGTAGAAAATAAACTCTACTATCTTTTATGATTTAAAAGGTTTTTCAACACTGTGATCGCTGGGACTCAGCTTAATAAAATAATCCACATCATCGAATCACCCCTGCACTACAGCCAAGGATATTCGTGTATTCATTAATGGTCATGATCATGCCAACAACTGTCCATCAACGCACTACGGGCCAATGAAGACTTTTACCACATCATTTGTAACATTACGGTCATGATTATACCGAATAATCCCTGGTCATAATCATACCAAGTCCATCTATGCACTACAGGCTACAGATGACTTTCAACATTTTATTAACATGAGGATGATGACAATGATATAATAATTCAATAAAACAAGTTCAAGAATTAATTTATCCAAGAATAAACAACGTCCAAATTGTCAACATGATACTGCTTTGTGGAGTAAAATTCAAGAATACTTAGAAGAATATTTTCAATATAGTATAATAAAGAATGGAATAACAAAAGAAATTACCATGCATGCGATAGACCGCACAGACAGGTTATTCCAACAGAATAATAAATAATGGAACCAGGTCCGGCGTAAAACGCACAGACGGGATATTCCAACAGAATAATAATAAAGACGGAACCAGGTCCGGCGTAAAATGCACAGACAGGATATTCCAACAGAATAATAATAAAGACGGAACCAGGTCAGGCGTAATACGCACCGACAGGATATTCCGACAGAATAATAAAGAATGAAATAATAGAAGAATTTCACCATGTATGCGGTACTTCGCATAGACAGGTTATTCTGACATAATAATAAAGATGGAATAATAGAAGAATTTCACCATGTATGCGGTACTTCGCATAGACAGGTTATTCTGACATAATAATAAAGATGGAATAATAGAAGAATTTCACCATGTATGCGGTATTTCGCATAAACAGGTTATTCCAACATAATAATAAAGAATGGAATAACAGAAGAATTTCACCAAGTATAGGGTATCCCGCGTAAACAGGTTATTCCAACAGAATAATAAAGAATGGAATAACAAAAGTTCTCTTCATGAATAAGAAAGAAAGAATACCCCTTATGAGTACAACAAATAATATCCCTTACCTTTGAAAGAAGAGCACTCCGACTAGTAGGTCGAGGATATACTCGAAGAAAACTTGCACTACGCTCAAAGCTTTCTTAAACTCTAAAGAAATACGCTCAAGATTATAGAAGAAGAACTCTCTCTATATAGTTTCTCTCTAGAGTTTCAGTGAATTCGTAAGAAATAATGAAGGAATGAGCTTCTATTTATAGGAGAATGGACGGTATAGTAACTAATTCATGAACGGTCCAGATTGATTTACTTTAATCTGACGGTCCATATTTAAAGCAAAATCTTTTAAATAAAATATAATATATTCTATTTATAATCTAATAAAACGAATAACTTTATAAAAATTTTTACTATGCAAACACTATGCAGGCACTATGCATAATAAAATATAATATATTCTATTTATAGAATAACTTTATAAAAGTATTTTATTTTATATAAAAAGATTTTACTATACAAAATACTATGCATAATAGAATATAATATATTCTATTTATAGAATAACTTTATAAAAGTATTTTGTTTTATATAAAAAGCTTTTCTGTTTTATTACATTAATAATACCAATAACACAAAACTTATCACCTTTATTATAATTTCAACCGGTCTGAAAAATTAGCACATCTCTCCATGGAATAATATTGTACTAAAAAATGATTTAGACCGAAAAGAAATATATTTTTCGGGTGAATAGTATCACGTGAATAGTACTTCGGGAATAGTACCCTGTGAATAGTACTCCGACACAAAAAGTGTCCCAAATACTCGAGTGAACAATACTAGAGTGAATAGTAATTGGGTGAATAGTAACTCGTGAATAGTACTCTGACACGAAAAATACTCTAAATATCCGAGTGAATAATATTCGGGTGAATAGTAATTTAAGTGAATAGTAACCCGTGAATAGTAACCCGTGAATAGTAACTCATGAATAGTACTCCGACACGATAAGTGTCCTGAATACTCGATTGAACAATACTGAGTGACTTCTCACGTAAACATCAATAATCAATACCGTATGCTACTATGCAACCACGCGTATTACTATACTTTTACTACCGAGTAGTTCAACAGTATTAACGGTAAAACTTCCGCCGTTATTTTCATAAAATATTTTTGTCATTTTTTCAAACCGACAATAATTCCGTTGCGGGGTCCACCAATGATTGTACCGTCATACGGATATTTCCAGACAAAAAGAATATTTCCCGACCAATCGAATATTATATAACAACTTGCATACTTTATAAATTTTATAAATACTACCCACAACTATAACATTATCTCAAATCCATACTATAATATAAAAAAAATTATTTCGAGAAAATTTAATATATTCATAAAATCTTGGGTCTTACAAGATACGGATTTCCTTGAGATGGATTTCCCTAAAAGAGGTGATGTGAGCAAGGAGATGAACCATTATGAGATGGAGGAAAATTTAGGTGCCCCAACTCGTACAGTAGAAGATGAAGAGGTTATTCCTCAGGCTCCTATAGAAAGTGGGAGTAATATGCCTTCGAGCAGTTCTCTTCCATTGAATGAGGAGTCTCTTGTTCCTCAAATGCGTAGAAGTCAAATGGGGTAACATTCCATGTCGTCTCTTTGAGATTGAGGGGAATGCCTTTGTGGCTGATGCGCAGGATGATGAGGAACATCGATCTTATCGAGATGCTCTATCATCTGCTATGAACGATAAGTGGATGATTGCAATGGAAGAAGAGATGAAGTCCATAAGGACTAATAAAGTCTGGGACTTGGTTGACCTTCCACCAGAGCGAAATGCTATTGGGAAAAAATAGGTTCTTAAAGTCAAACGCAAGGCGAATGGTTCCATTGAAAGGTACAAAGCTCGTCTTGTAGCCAAGGGCTACACCCAGTAAGAGGGAATTGATTACGAGGAAACCTTCGCACCAGTTGTGAGGTTTGCCTCAATTCGCCTCATCCTAGTGATTATCGCGCATTTGGAATTGGAGTTATATCAAATGGACATTAAGACAACTTTTCTCAATGGAGATTTAGCTAAGGAGATATACATAGATTAGCCAGAGGATTTTGTCATGGAAGGACAAGAGCGCAAATTATGAAAGCTCAAATATACTATCTATGTTTTGAAATAGGCGTCCAGATAATGGTATATGAGGTTCCATCGAGCCGTCATTAGTGATGGCTTTACGATGATCGAGGAAGACCATTGTGTATATATCAAACGGTCTAAAGATAAATTCTTTATCTTATCTATGTATGTCGATGACATCCTTCTAGCTGGGAACGATAATGAGATGATTGTTGCCACTAAAGGGTGGTTGTCCTCTAACTTTGAGATGAAGGACATGGGGGAAGCAACTTATGTTCTCAGTGTTAAGATCTTTAGAGTTCGCTCAAGGAAGCTTCTTGGTTTGTCTCAAGAAGCCTACATTAAGAAGGTTTTTGAGCAATTTCAGATGAACGTAAACCCATAGACACTCATATCGCTAAAGGCGACGCCATTGGACCCGAACAATGCCCTAATTCTCCCTAGTAAATTAATAAGATGTCCCATTATCCGTATGCCAGTGCTCTAGGAAAGCTAATGTATGCAATTGTGTGTACTCGGCCTGATATAGCATATGCAGTCGGTTATCTTGGTCGGTATCAGTTAAATCCTAGGATTGCTCATTGGAAGGCAATCTAGAGGATCTTGCAATATTTGAAAGGTACTTTGGACTACATGTTATTCTATGGAGGACCGGACATGCGATTGATTGGTTACTCCGATGCTAGTTGGGAAGGTAACCAGGGGATTCGCAAGTCGATCTCAGGATATGCATTCTTGCTACATGGTGGTGCCATCACTTGGTGTAACAAGAAACAAACTTGCGTTTCTTTTTCTACGATGGAGTCGAAGTTTGTGGCTTGTACGTCAGCTGTTCAAGAAGCCATGTGGCTGAGGAGATTCTTCGAGGATCTTGGTGTTGTCTATTATGCTTCGGATCCTGTGACTGTTTACTGTGATAACATGGCGGCCCTAGATTACACTAAGGACCCCAAGTATCAAGGTAGGATGAAGCATATTGGCTTGAGGATGAACTTCATCAGAGATATCATAGTAAATAATGAGGTGATATTAGAGTACATGTGTAAGACCCCAACTTATTATAAATGAAATCGAATTTTCTCTATTTATTATTTTGAAATAGTAAGGGTTGATTTGATTAATGTGATAAGTTATGGGTAAAATGCGCAAATATCTTAAATAAGCAAGTGGTTATAAAATATTCTTGTTGTCGGGGAATATTCGTTTGGTCGTGGAATATTCGTATGACGGCGCAGCCGTGTGTGGGTCTCATAACAGAAAGCGATTGGATGAAAAAAACGACAAGTATAAGTTGTTTATAAATAACGGCGTAGTTGTTACCGTTAATACTGTTGGAATACCCGGTGGTTAAAACACAGTAATACGCGTTATTGCACAGTAGCACACGGTATTGCAATAATTATTGATTCTTACGTAAGAAGGCACTACTCAATAATTGTTACAGTAATTACTGTTCAATATTTTATTTTATTGATTCAATAATTGTTACGTTGATATTTTATGTTATTGTTGTTTCAATAATTGTCACTACACAGTATTTTCCATTATCAGATCAATAATTCATATTATTTGAATAATATTATTAGATAGCATTATTGGCAATGTCTAAAAAGTTCTGTCTAATGAGAAGTTTGGTCACCTAATTGCGCGCCAGTAAAGAGAATCCTTATTGAAAAGTCCCCTCTTTCCTGGGAACGGCCTAATTGACAGTATTGTGATTCTGTAATATTATTTGTGAATAATTAATTATTAATTTATATGATAAGGAAAATATTTATTTATGTGGATATAAATGGAGGAATTTTTAAAAAAGTGACAATTGTTGAAAATTGATATTTTATCTTTCTTGATAAAATAATTTATTTAAATATATTATTATATTTTAATAATATAATAATAATGATATTTTTACGATGAATGTGTGATATATGAATAAATGAGGAGGAATAGTATTTTTGTTGCAATAAATGATAAAAACGTGTTAAACATGTCGGTGGGCCCAATTTTTGACTGAAATTTGATTATAACCTGTAAAATCGTCTGTATGTCAATTTCGGTCAATTTATGCTTGGAATTTGGAAAAACATAAACTTTCAAAGTTGTAGAGAATTGAATTTCCTATTGAATGGACATAAGATTCAAATTTTTCTGATAAAATAGCTATTTATTATGAATTATTGAAGTTCTAGAATAATTGATTTTTAAAGTTTTAATTATTTTTTTTAAGAAAAACGTTTTTTTTTATTTTGGTGAGGGGGGCCTACTTGTTTGGCTGATGTTTTGGATCAAAGGAAGTGTACGTAAGAATTTATAAAAAAATATATTAATATTTTATTAAAATTTCTGCTTTGGTGTTCTAAGCATTTTCCTATAAATAGGGTGCTTAGGTTAGAATTAAAAATCACACCAGAAATTGAAGTTTTCTCTCTCTATATTATCGAGCGTATTCTTATGAGTATTTTGATACTTTGAGTGTTGCTATACGGTGCAAGTTCCTTCAGTACTATATTCAGTATTCCAGTCAGAAGTACTGTCCTTTTGAGGTAAGAGATGTTATTTTTTTTAAATGATATTATTTCTTTCAATATCATTATGTCGAAATATTGGTAAAATTTTTCTTATAAAATTCTTTTCTTTTTGTGTCGGGGTTACATTCACGTATACGATACTATTCACGTATACGGCACTATTCACGAATACGACACTATTCACCGAAAAATAAAATTTTCTCTTCTTTGTCCCAGATGTCTATTTTTGTTACTGTCTTTGATTGTATCCATGTTTTAATCTTTATTCTTGAATTTTACTCCACTATGATATGTTATGGGATATTTTTGAACATGGATAAACCGATGTACGAATCCTTAATATTTGTTCTTTTGTTTCACTGGATTCGTTTTTTTTAAAATATTTTTCATCATCCTCAGTCCTAAATGATGATATTACTTAATATCTTTGGCCTGTAGTGCAAAGATGAATGATTAACTGATGAATATCTTTGGTCCGTAGTGCAAAGATGAACAGGTGTTTAGATGAACATGATGACCAACTGGTGATATAAATGAATATCTTTGGCCTGTAGTGCAAAGATGAATATTTGATTCAAAATGTATATTAATTGATGTTACATGGATAAAATATTGATGATGGACTTTTAAATCTTAGAAGATAGTAGAATTCATTCTCTACTTAACTCTTCTAATGGATTATTGTTTCCGCTGCAGTTGTTGATCTAAAATTTGTTGTCTATTATATTCTATTAGATTTTTTCCTGTTGAAGACTAACGATAATTTGTTCTATATTATCTTAGTCATAATATTCTGTACTGGGCTAGTTGAGCTCACCCTTTTCTTTTTTGTTCTATTTTTCTTTTCAGGAGGCGAGAATATAGCGAGTACTAGTCGGGGTATGGAGTGATGGTTCTAGAAAGTTGTTTTAGTAGTCCTCACCATTTTTGTAAAATAATGTATCAATAATTATAATGAAGACTTATTTGAGTGTGGATATTGTCTAGAAGACAATATTTGTATTTAAACTCACAGTTTATGTGTTGTCGTCTTTTGCACGACAATTGTATTAATAAAGTTGTAGTTGTTTCTGTACCATGTTTTGGCGAGTCAAAATGGGTGATGTATACTTATTTTAGGGGCGTCACAGTTGGTATCAGAGCTTAGGGATATGGTCTCTGGCGGAGATCGGGGAATAGAACTACGAGGGAAGAGACAAGTAAATCCTTCGCTAGTGTGTCCTACCTAAGCTTTTTTGTTGGTTGGTCAGAGTATAGGGTTATTATGTTGAATGCCAATTTCTTTAATTAACCCTTGTTTTGTGGAAGTATTTAAGAATGGCAGCTGAGAATATTAACGATGGAGTAAATGCGACCGTGGAGACACCATTAATCACCAACGAGGAGAACATGCAACAGGCCGACAATGTTCCTCCTGTAAACAACACCACTGAGTAGACGATGAATAATGAGATGTTTAGAAGCTTTTTGCGGTTCATGCAAAACTAGACGAGGGAGACTCCTGTTCAAAATACAGGTAGAAATAATGGCAATGCACAGCTGGTCTCAACCAAGCAGTTCAAAGAGTTGGGACCACTAGAATTCTGGGAAAAGCCGAACCCGATTAAGACAAAAATGTGGGTCAAGTAAATTACCAAGATATTCGATATCCTGGGATGCACGGAGGAACAGAAGGTTCCATTCGCCACCTTTATGTTCCGTAGTGAGGCAGATTACTGGTGAGAATCTGTGAAGCTTACCCATCCAGCCGCACTCAGCATGTCTTGGGAGACATTTCAGAAATTTTTCAATGACAAGTAGTTTCCTGAAAGTATTCGTCATATGAAGGAGGTGGAGTTTATTAGACTGGAACAGAATAACATGACTGTGTCCCAGTACGAGGCGAAGTTCGCGGAGTTATCTAGGTTTGCACCTCATTGGGTGGAGAATGAGGAACGTATGACGCATATGTTTCTGAGAGGTTTAAAACCCGACATACTTCAATATCTCATTTCTCACAAATTTTCTCAATATTCAGATGTTGTTAACAGGGATTAATTATTAGAGCGAGATAATGAGTACGTTTAATCGAGGGACCACAACCAGGGTCATACCGGTGACAGCAGTCATCGGAGCAATGATAACCAGCGGGGAGGGAAAAATTCAGACAAAAGCGGTAACCACTCTAGTGTAATCGTGGCCATGATAATAGAAGAAGCGAGTCGGGAGGAGATTTTAAAAAGAGAAGGTACAACAACGACAATGTGAAGACGTCAGCACCAGCATCAACTGGTTCTAAGGGAGGAGAACAACCACCGGTCGTATGCTATAAATGCGAGAAAGAGAGACATATCAGCCCAAACTGCCCACAACAGTTCAAGGTATGTTATAATTATGGAAAGGAAGGACATATCCTCGAGATTATACTGTAGAGAAACCAAGTCCAGCGGGGATGGTGACTCAAAAGGCTGTCCCAGAAAAGTCAAAGTCAACGGTTCCTAGAAGAGCGTTTGTCGTGACTAGTCAAAATACGAGGAACCCAAACGAGGTGATCACGGGTAAGCTAATCATAAATTCTTGCGAAGTTTATACCTTACTAGATACCGGTTCTACCCATTCATTTATCTCTCCTACTTGTGCTCAACGTTTAAACTTGACTCCGAAGAAATTAGACTTTGACTTATCTGTGGAGACTCCATTAGGAGAAACTTTCATTACATCCATTGTTTATAAATCTTGTTTGATCCAAGTTGGCACCATCACATTACCTGTTGACCTTATCTCTTTAAAGATACTTGCATTTGACGTGATTTTAGGAATTGATTGGTTAACTACTCATCATTCCAAAATTGATTATTTTCGTAAGGTTTTTAGTTTACATATTCCTAACCAACCTGTTTTACGAATTCAAGCAACTAAACCACTAAAATCAATCATTGTCATATCAAGCCATAAAGCCATTCGTTTATTGAAAAACGGATGTCAAGCTTTCTTAGCCCATGTTATGGATTTGAATAAAGACACGTCAGATTTGAGTAATATTTCTGTTGTTAGTGAATTTCCTGATGTATTTCCTGAAGAACTTCCCTGTCTATCCCCAAAATGTGAAGTTGAATTCTTTATTGACCTTGAACCAGGTACAATGCCCATTTCTAAAATCCCATATTGAATGGCTCCTATTGAACTTCAGGAGTTAAAGGTCCAACTACAGGAGTTGTTGGACATCGGTTTCATTCGTCTTAGTACATCTCCTTGGGGTGCTCCTGTTTTATTTGTAAAGAAGAAAGACGGGAGTATGCGACTTTGTATTGACTATCGAGAATTGAACCATGTCACCATCAAGAATAGGTATCCACTACCTCGTATTGATGACCTGTTTGACCAGTTGCAAGGAGTACAATTCTTTTCAAAGATTGATCTTCGTTCTGGATATCATCAGCTGAAGATTAGAACTGAGGATATTTCGAAGACTTCCTTTAGAACTCGGTATGAGAATTATGAATTCTTAGTCATGTCTTTTGGATTGACTAATGCTCCTGCGGCTTTCATGGATATGATGAACCGAGTATTCAAGGAATATTTGGATCAGTTTCTTGTTGTCTTTATTGATGACATCCTCATATATTCTAAAAGTCGTGAAGATCATGAGCACCATTTGAAGCTGGTACTCCAAAGGCTTCGTGAAAATAAGCTTTAAGCCAAGTTGAAGAAATACGAGTTTTGGCTTGAGAAAGTAGCATTCCTTGGGCACGTGGTGTCAAAACATGGAGTATCTGTTGACCCGACGAAGATTGAAGCAATACAAAGTTGGGAGCAACCGAAGTCAGTGACCGAAGTACGTAGCTTTCTGGGCTTAGCTGGTTATTATCGGAGATTCGTGGAAGGATTTTCTCGAATCGCTACTCCGTTAACTCAGCTGACTCGAAAAGATACAAAATTCGTATGGAACGAGGAATGCGAGAAAAGTTTTCAAGAGCTTAAGAGGAGACTCATTTCGGCACCTATTCTGACAATACCATCTGGTTCGGATGGATTTGTTATCTACAGCGATACTTCGGGCAAAGGGTTAGGATGTGTTCTTATGTAACATGGGAAGGTCATAGCCTATGCCTCGCGATAACTTGAAGAATATGAGAGGAATTATCCTACTCATGATCTAGAGTTGGCAGCAGTCATTTTTGCGCTAAAGATCTGGAGGCACTATCTATATGGGGAGAAAGTGGAGATATATTCATATCATAAAAGCCTCAAATATTTCTTCACCCAAAAAGAACACAACATGCGGCAACAACGTTGGCTCGAGCTGTTGAAAGATTATGACCATACCATTCAATACCATCCTGGAAAAGCAAACGTGGTAGCTGACGCATTGAGTAGAAGATCATATATAGGAACGAGTGCGATGTTGTCAACATAAATGCCCATTTTGTGTGATTTACAAAAGATGAAGATAGAATTCAAGACTCCGGGGACCCATGCGATGATGTCAAGTATACGCATAGTGTAAGACCCCAACTTATTAATGAATAAAATCAAATTTTCTCTAAATATTATTGTGAATAATAAGGGGGTTAATTTGATATAATACTTTGGTTATGGGTGAAATGTGCAAATTTTGCAAAATAAGCAAGTGGTTATAAATATTTATTTTTGGTCGGTGAATATTCGGTTGGTCGTGGAATATTCTTGCTGTCGGGGAATATTCGTACGACGACGCAGCCTTGTGTGGGCCCCATAACGGAAAGCGATTGGATGAAGAAAACGACAAGTATAAGTTATTTATTAATAATGGCGTAGTTGTTACCGTTAACACTGTTTAAATACCCGGTGGTTAAAAATACAGTAATAACGCGTGGTTGCACAGTAGCACACGGATTGCACATTATAGTTGAATTATTGATTCATACGTAAGAAGGCACTACTCAATAATTGTTACAGTGATTACTGTTCAATATTTTATTTTATTGGTTCAATAATTGCTGCATTGATATTTCATATTATTGTTGTTTCAATAATTGTTACTGCACAGTATTTCCCATTATCAGATCAATAATTCATATTATTTGAATAATATTATTAGATAACATTATTGACAATGTCTAGAAAGTTCTGTCTAAGGAGAGGTTTGGTCATCTAATTGCGCGCCAGTAAGGAGAAATCCTTATTGGAAAGCCCCCTCTTTCCTGGGAACGGCCTGGTTGTCATAAATGTGATTCTGTAATATTATTTATGAATAATTAATTATTGATTCATATGATAAGGAAATATTTATTTTATGTGGATATAAATGAGGGATATATTTTTGTGGTTAAAAATGAAGGAGTTAATGTTGAGGTTTTTATCCATATTTTTGTCGGAATGGAGGTATTAAAAATAAGGGTTTTTGAGATATTTTGCGGGGGTTATAATTTTTAATCCGACCGTTGGATCGTGGTAATTTTTGGATATGTTATACATATATAAGTTGAGTATATGCCCACAAATTTTGAACCGTTAAAAATGAGCGTATGATTTATTATGAATTTTACAAGATGACTGGTTCAGAAATTGTTGAATTTTCGGAGTTTATCATTTTGATGGAAAATTCTAGAATTGGTGGGCCCCACTTGTGGTTGGTGAAGAAATGTGCTGAATTATATTTCAAATGTGGTAGGTGGGAATAGTAGCAGGTAAAGCCATCAGGTTGCAGGTCAAACCTACCAAAATTTTCCTATAAATAGAGGGCTAAGTTAGAATTGAAAATTACACCAGAAACAAGTTTTCTCTCTTTCTCTCTCTAGATTATTGAGTGTATTTTGTGAGTATTTAGATACTTTGAGAGTTTCTATTCATCAGAGCAAGTTTCTTTCAGCCTTATACCGGTATTCCGACCAGAAGTACTGATATTTTGAGGTAAGGGATATTATTTTCTTCTTAAATGATATTATTTTCTTCAATATCATTATGCTGAAATATTGATATGAGTTTTTATCAAATTTGGAACTTTTTGTGTCGGGGTTACTATTCACGTATACGGCACTATTCACGTATACGGCACTATTCACGAATACGGCACTATTCACCGAAAAATAAAATTTTCCCTTTTTGTCCAAGATGTCTATTATGGTTACTATCTTTGATTGTATCCATGTTTTGATCTTTATTTTTGAATTCTGCTTCACAATTGATTATTATGAAGTATTATTGATCTTGGATAAACTGTTATACGAATCCCTACTATTTGTCCTTCTGTCTCATTGGATTCGTTCTCTTTAAGATATTTTTCATCATCCTCAGTCCTAAATGATGATACAAATGAATATCTTTGGCCTGTAGTGCAAAGATGTATAATTACTTGATGAATATCTTTGGCCTGTAGTGCAAAGATGAACAGGTGTTGAGATGAACATGACCGACTGATGATACAAATGAATATCTTTGGCCTGTAGTGCAAAGATGAATATTTGGTTAAAGATGATTATTAATTGATGTTACAGGGATAAAATATTGATGATGGACTTTTAAATCTTAGAAGATAGTAGAATTCTTTCTCTACTTGACTCTTCTAATGGTTTGTTGTTTCCGCTGCAGTTGTTGATCTAAAACTTGTTGTCGATTATATTTTATCAGATTTTTCCCTGTTGAAGACTAACGATAATTTGTTGTATATTATCTTAGTCATAATATTCTTTACTGGGCTAGTTGAGCTCACCCTTTTCCTTTTTGTTCCATTTTTCTTCTCAGGAGGTGAGAACATAGCAGGATCTAGTCGGGGTATGGAGTAATGGTTCTAGAAAGATGTATTAGCAGTCCTCACTATTTCTGTAAAATAGTGTTTGAATAATTGTAATGAGGATTTATTTGAGTGTGGATATTGTCTAGAAGATAATATTTGTATTTAAACTCACAGTATGTGTTGTCGTATTTTGCACGACAATTGTATTATTGAAGTTGTAGTTTGCTTTCTGTACCATGTATTTGGCGACTCAGAATGGGTGTTGTATACCTATTCTGGGGGCGTCACAGTTGGTATCAAAGCTTAGGGATATGATCCCTGGCTGAGATGTGAGACAAGAACTAGGAGGGGAGAGACGGGGAATTTCTTCGCTAGTATGACCTGACTAAGTTTATTTGGTGTTTATTTGGTCGGTCAGAGTATAGGGATAATATATGACATGACTATTAACCCTTGTTTTATGGCAGTATTTAAGAATGGCAGCTGAGAACGTTAATAATGGAGTAAATCAGACCGTGGAGACACCTTTGATCACTACCCAGGGGAACGTGCAACAGGAAGGCAATATTCCTCCTGTAAACAACGTTACCGAGCAAACGATGAATGATGGAATGTTTAGGAGCTTTTTGCAGTTCATGCAAAATCAGACGAGGGAGACTCGTATGCAGAATACGGGTGGAAATGATAACAACGCGCGGTTTGTCACAGCTAAGCAGTTCAAAGAATTGGGACCACCAGAATTTAAGGGAAAGCCGGATCCGATCATGGCGGAAACGTGGGTCAAGCAAATTACCAAGATATTTGATGTCTTGGGATGCACGGAGGAACAGAAGGTTCCATTCGCCACATTTATGTTCCGCGGTGAGGCAGACTACTGGTGGGAGTCTGTGAAGCGTACCCAGCCTGACGCACTCAACATGTCCTGGGAAACATTTCAAAAACTGTTCAATGACAAGTACTTTCCTGAAAGTATTCGTCATATGAAGGAGGTTGAGTTTATTAGACTGGAACAAAACAACATGACGGTGTCCCAGTACGAGGCGAAGTTTGCAGAGTTATCCAGGTTTGCACCTCATTTGGTCGAAAATGAGGAACGAATGACGCGGATGTTTCTGAGAGGTTTAAAACCTGAGATTCGTCAATACCTTATCTCTCATAAATTTTCTCTGTATTCAGACGTTGTCAACAGGGCCCAATTATTAGAGAGAGATAATGAGTATACTCAACCGAGGGACCACAACCAGGGTCATACCGGTGACAGCAATCATCAGAGCGATGATAACCAACGAGGAGGGAAAAATACGAACAAAGGCGGTAACCACTCGGGTGGTCATCGTGGCCATGATAATAGGAGAGGTGAGTCAAGTGGAAATTTCAGAAAGAGGAGATTCAACAATGACGGGAAGACATCAGCACCAGCACCAGCACCAACAACAAATTTTAGGGGAGGAGAACGACCGCCAGTTAGATGTTACAAATGCGGGAAAGAGGGACATATCAGCCCAAACTGTCCACAACAATCCAAGGTGTGTTACAACTGTGGGAAGGAAGGCCACATCGCTCGAGATTGTACTATAGCGAAACCAAGTTCAGCGGGAGTGGTGATTCCAAGGGCTGTCCCGGATAAGGCGAAATCAGCGGTTCCTGGAAGAGCGTTTGTCGTAACTGGCCAAAACGTGAGAAACCCGAACGAGGTGATCACGGGTAAGCTAATCTTGAATTCTTGCGAAGTTTATACTTTACTAGATACCGGTTCTACCCATTCTTTTATCTCTCCTGCTTGTGCTCAACGTTTAAACTTGACTCCGGAGAAATTGGACTTTAACTTATCTGTTGAAACTCCGTTGGGTGAAACCTTCGTTACATCTACAGTTTATAAATCTTGCATGATCCAAGTTGGCACTATCACATTACCTGTTGATCTTATCTCTTTAAAGATACTTGCTTTTGATGTGATTTTAGGAATTGATTGGTTAACCACTCATCATGCTAAAATTGATTGTTTTCGTAAGGTTGTTAGTTTTCATATTCCTAACCAACCTGTCATACGAATTCAAACTACTAAACCACTAAAATCAGTCACTGTCATATCAAGCCACAAAGCTATTCGTTTATTGAAAAACGGATGTCAAGCTTTCTTAGCCCATGTTATGGATTTGAACAAAGACAAGTCAGATTTGAATAATATTTCTATTGTTAGAGAATTTTCCGATGTATTTCCTGAAGAACTTCCCGGTCTACCCCCGGAACGAGAAATTGAATTCTTTATTGACCTTGAACCCGGTACAAAGCCCATTTCTAAAACCCCATATCGAATGGCTCCTATTGAACTTCAGGAGTTAAAAGTCCAACTACAGGAGTTGTTGGACATCGGTTTTATTCGTCCTAGTACGTCTCCTTGGGGTGCTCCTGTTTTATTCGTAAAGAAGAAAGACGGGAGTATGCGACTTTGTATTGACTATCGAGAATTGAACCATGTCACCATCAAGAATAGGTATCCGCTACCTCGCATTGATGACCTGTTTGACCAGTTGCAAGGAGCACAATTCTTTTCAAAGATCGATCTTCGTTCTGGATATCATCAGCTGAAGATTAAAACTGAGGATATTCCAAAGACTGCCTTCAGAACTCGGTACGGGCATTATGAATTCTTAGTAATGTCTTTTGGATTGACTAATGCTCCTGCTGCCTTCATGGATATGATGAACCGTGTATTCAAAGAATATTTGGATCAGTTCGTTGTTGTCTTTATTGATGACATCCTCATCTATTCCAAAAGCCGTGAAGATCATGAGCGCCATTTGAAGCTGGTACTGCAAAGGCTTCGTGAAAACAAGCTATATGCCAAACTGAAGAAATGCGAGTTCTGGCTTGAGGAAGTAGCATTCCTTGGGCACGTGGTGTCAAAACATGGAGTATCTGTCGACCCGGCGAAGATTGAAGCCATACAAAGTTGGGAGCAACCGAAGTCGGTAACCGAAGTACGTAGCTTTCTGGGCTTAGCTGGTTATTATCGGAGATTTGTGGAAGGATTTTCTCGAATCGCTACTCCGTTAACTCAGCTGACTCGGAAAGATACAAAATTCGTATGGAGTGAGGAATGCGAGAAGAGTTTCCAAGAACTCAAGAGGAGACTCATTTCGGCACCTGTTTTGACAATACCATCTGGTTCGGATGGATTTGTTATCTACAGCGATGCTTCAGGCAAAGGGTTAGGATGTGTTCTCATGCAACATGGGAAAGTCATAGCCTATGCCTCACGACAACTCAAAGAATATGAGAGGAATTATCCTACTCATGATTTGGAGTTGGCAGCAGTCGTTTTTGCGTTGAAGATCTGGAGACACTACCTGTATGGGGAGAAAGTGGAGATCTATACAGATCATAAAAGCCTCAAATATTTCTTCACCCAAAAGGAACTCAACATGCGGCAACGACGTTGGCTTGAGCTGTTGAAAGATTACGATCATACCATCCAATACCATCCTGGAAAAGCAAACGTAGTAGCTGACGCATTGAGTAGAAGATCATATGCGGGTACGAGTGCAATGTTTTTAACACAAAGGCCCATTTTGTATGACTTGCAAAGGATGGAGATAGAGATGAAGGCTCCAAGTACCCACATGATGATATCAAATATACGAGTAGAACCGACTTTAATCGATAAAGTTAAAGCTGCTCAAGCTACGGATATAGAGCTGATGCGTATGAAGAAGAAAGTGCAAGAAGGTGCTATTCCAGAAGCAAGAATCGATGAAGAAGGAATACTTCGAGTCAACTCCAGACTTTGTGTTCCTAACGATTTTGACTTGAAGCATAGAATAATGATGGAGGCACACAACACACCGTTTGCAATCCATCCTGGGAGTACCAAAATGTATCACGATCTTCGACATACATTTTGGTGGAGCAATATGAAAAGAGAGATCGCGGAGTTTATCTCGAGATGTTTAACTTGTCAACGTGTAAAAGCGGAGCATCAAGTACCAAAGGGTCCATTGCAACCACTTGAGATTCCGAAATGGAAGTGGGAACACATTACTATGGATTTTGTTACGGGTCTTCCCAAGGTTTCTCAAGGCATAGATGCGATTTGGGTTATTGTTGATAGATTAACCAAGTCCGCTCATTTCTTGCCGATACGTGAGACTTATTCCCTTGAACGTCTTGCTAGTATGTACGTGAACGAGATTGTGAGATTGCATGGCATGCCAGTATCCATAGTTTCGGATCGTGACCCAAGATTCACTTCACGATTTTGGGTTAGCTTGCAGAAAGCTATGGGCACGGATTTACGATTCAGTTCAGCATACCATCCTCAAACGGACGGACAATCAGAGAGGACTATTCAAACTCTTGAAGATCTATTAAGACTTTGTGTCTTAGATCTCAAAGGGAGTTGGGATAAGTACCTACCATTGGTGGAATTCTCCTACAACAACAGTTATCAGGCGAGCATAGGTATGGCTCCATTTGAGGCGTTGTATGGAAGAAAATGTCGTTCTCCAGTATGCTGGGACGAGGTGGGTGAAGCAACATTGTTGGGACCAGAATTGGTACGCATTACTACAGAGAAGATCCAAACGATTCGACAACGTATACAAACGGCACAGGATCGACAAAAGAGTTATGCGGATCTTCATCGGAAGGACGTGGAATTTAATATTGGGGATCATGTATTGTTACGTGTTGCACCATGGAAGGGAGTTACAAGATTTGGGAAGAGAGGAAAGCTCAATCCAAGATTTGTTGGTCCATTTGAGATTCTTGAGCGAATAGGAAATGTGGCATATAGACTCGCATTACCTCCAAGCATGTCTCGTGTTCATAATGTTTTTCACATATCTATGCTTCGTAAATATGTTAAAGACCCGAACCACATTATTGAGTTAGAACCAGACGAGATAGCTGAAGATTTAACGTACGAGGAGGTACCTGTTAAGATCTTGGATAGGAAAGAGCATGTCCTACGCACGAAGGTTATACCACAAGTTAAGGTTTTGTGGAGAAACCATGCTATTGAAGAAATGACCTGGGAGTTGGAATCAGAAATGAAAGCGAGGTATCCTCACCTTTTTGAAACATCAGGTACGTACGTCAATTTCGAGGACGAAATTTCATAAGGAGGGGAGGTTGTAAGACCCCAACTTATTAATGAATAAAATCAAATTTTCTCTAAATATTATTGTGAATAATAAGGGGTTAATTTGATATAATACTTTGGTTATGGGTGAAATGTGCAAATTTTGCAAAATAAGCAAGTGGTTATAAAATATTTATTTTTGGTCGGTGAATATTCGGTTGGTCGTGGAATATTCTTGCTGTCGGGGAATATTCGTACGACGACGCAGCCTTGTGTGGGCCCCATAACGGAAAGCGATTGGATGAAGAAAACGACAAGTATAAGTTGTTTATTAATAATGGCGTAGTTGTTACCGTTAACACTGTTTAAATACCCGGTGGTTAAAAATACAGTAATAACGCGTGGTTGCACAGTAGCACACGGATTGCACATTATAGTTGAATTATTGATTCTTACGTAAGAAGGCACTACTCAATAATTGTTACAGTGATTACTGTTCAATATTTTATTTTATTGATTCAATAATTGCTGCATTGATATTTTATATTATTGTTGTTTCAATAATTGTTGCTGCACAGTATTTCCCATTATCAGATCAATAATTCATATTATTTGAATAATATTATTAGATAACATTATTGGCAATGTCTAGAAAGTTCTGTCTAAGGAGAGGTTTGGTCATCTAATTGCGCGCCAGTAAGGAGAAATCCTTATTGGAAAGCCCCCTCTTTCCTGGGAACGGCCTGGTTGTCATAAATGTGATTCTGTAATATTATTTATGAATAATTAATTATTGATTCATATGATAAGGAAATATTTATTTTATGTGGATATAAATGAGGGATATATTTTTGTGGTTAAAAATGAAGGAGTTAATGTTGAGGTTTTTATCCATATTTTTGTCGGAATGGAGGTATTAAAAATCAGGGTTTTTGAGATATTTTGCGGGGGTTATAATTTTTAATCCGACCGTTGGATCGTGGTAATTTTTGGATATGTTATACATATATAAGTTGAGTATATGCCCACAAATTTTGAACCGTTAAAAATGAACGTATGATTTATTATGAATTTTACAAGATGACTGGTTCAGAAATTGTTGAATTTTCGGAGTTTATCATTTTGATGGAAAATTCTAGAATTGGTGGGCCCCACTTGTGGTTGGTGAAGAAATGTGCTGAATTATATTTCAAATGTGGTAGGTGGGAATAGTAGCAGGTAAAGCCATCAGGTTGCAGGTCAAACCTACCAAAATTTTCCTATAAATAGAGGGCTAAGTTAGAATTGAAAATTACACCAGAAACAAGTTTTCTCTCTTTCTCTCTCTAGATTATTGAGTGTATTTTGTGAGTATTTAGATACTTTGAGAGTTTCTATTCATCAGAGCAAGTTTCTTTCAGCCTTATACCGGTATTCCGACCAGAAGTACTGATATTTTGAGGTAAGGGATATTATTTTCTTCTTAAATGATATTATTTTCTTCAATATCATTATGCTGAAATATTGATATGAGTTTTTATCAAATTTGGAACTTTTTGTGTCGGGGTTACTATTCACGTATACGGCACTATTCACGTATACGGCACTATTCACGAATACGGCACTATTCACCGAAAAATAAAATTTTCCCTTTTTGTCCAAGATGTCTATTATGGTTACTATCTTTGATTGTATCCATGTTTTGATCTTTATTTTTGAATTCTGCTTCACAATTGATTATTATGAAGTATTATTGATCTTGGATAAACTGTTATACGAATCCCTACTATTTGTCCTTCTGTCTCATTGGATTCGTTCTCTTTAAGATATTTTTCATCATCCTCAGTCCTAAATGATGATACAAATGAATATCTTTGGCCTGTAGTGCAAAGATGTATAATTACTTGATGAATATCTTTGGCCTGTAGTGCAAAGATGAACAGGTGTTGAGATGAACATGACCGACTGATGATACAAATGAATATCTTTGGCCTGTAGTGCAAAGATGAATATTTGGTTAAAGATGATTATTAATTGATGTTACAGGGATAAAATATTGATGATGGACTTTTAAATCTTAGAAGATAGTAGAATTCTTTCTCTACTTGACTCTTCTAATGGTTTGTTGTTTCCGCTGCAGTTGTTGATCTAAAACTTGTTGTCGATTATATTTTATCAGATTTTTCCCTGTTGAAGACTAACGATAATTTGTTGTATATTATCTTAGTCATAATATTCTTTACTGGGCTAGTTGAGCTCACCCTTTTCCTTTTTGTTCCATTTTTCTTCTCAGGAGGTGAGAACATAGCAGGATCTAGTCGGGGTATGGAGTAATGGTTCTAGAAAGATGTATTAGCAGTCCTCACTATTTCTGTAAAATAGTGTTTGAATAATTGTAATGAGGATTTATTTGAGTGTGGATATTGTCTAGAAGACAATATTTGTATTTAAACTCACAGTATGTGTTGTCGTATTTTGCACGACAATTGTATTATTGAAGTTGTAGTTTGCTTTCTGTACCATGTATTTGGCGACTCAGAATGGGTGTTGTATACCTATTCTGGGGGCGTCACACATAGAACCAACTTTAATCGATAAAGTTAAAGTTGCTCAAGCCACAGACCCGGAGCTGATGCGTATGAAGAAGAAAGTACAAGAAGGTGTTATCCCTGAAGCAAGAATTAATGAAGAAGGAATACTTCGAGTCAACTCCAGATTTTGTGTTCCTAACGACTCTGATTTAAAGTACAAGATCATGAAGGAGGCACACAATACGCCGTTTGCAATCCATCTTGGAATTACTTAAATGTTTCATGATCTTCGACATACATTTTGGTGGAATAATATGAAGAGAGAGATCGCGAAGTTTATATCGAGGTGTTTAACTTGTTAACGTGTAAAGGCAGAGCATCAAGTGCCTAAGGGTCCATTGCAACCACTTGAGATTCCAAAATGGAAGTAGGAACACATTACCATAGATTTTGTTACGGGTCTTCCCAAGATTTCTCAAGGCATAGATGCGATTTGGGTTATTGTTGATAGATTAACTAAGTCTGCTCATTTCTTGTCGATACGAGAGACTTATTCCCTTGAACGTCTTGCTCGTATATACGTGAATGAGATTATGAGGTTGCATGGCATGCCAGTATCCATTGTTTCGGATCGTGACCCAAGATTTACTTCACGATTTTGGGTTTGCTTGCAGAAAGCTATGGGCACGGATTTACGATTCAGTTCGGCATACCATTCTCAAACGGATGGACAATCAGAGAGGACTATTCAAACTCTTGAAGATCTACTAAGACTCTGTGTCCTAGACTTCAAAGGGAGTTGGGATAAGTATTTACCATTGGTGGAATTCTCTTACAATAATAGTTATTAGGCAAGTATAGGTGTGGCTCCATTCGAAGCATTGTATGGACGAAAGTGTCGCTCTCCAGTATGTTGGGATGAAGTGGGTGAAGCAACATTGTTAGGACCAGAGTTGGTACGTATGACTACAGAAAAGATCCAAATGATTCGACAACGTATACAAATGGCACAAGATCGACAAAAGAGTTATGCGGATCTTAGTCGAAAGAACGTGGAATTTAGTATTGGGGATCATGTATTGTTGTGAATTGCTCCATGGAAGGGAGTTACAAGATTTAGGAAGAGAGGAAAGCTCAATCCACGATTTATTGGTCCATTTCAAATTCTTGACCGAGTAGGAAATGTGGCCTATAGACTCGCGTTACCTCCAAGCATGTCTCGTGTTCATAATGTTTTTCACATATCTGTGCTTCGTAAATATGTGAAAGACCCGAACCACATTATTGAGTTAGAACCAGACGAAATAGTCAAAGACTTAACGTACGAGGAGGTACCTGTTAAGATCTTGGATAGGAAAGAGCATGTCCTACGTACAAAGGTCATACCACAAGTTAAAGTTTTGTGGAGGAACCATGCTATTGAGGAAATGACCTGGGAGTTGGAAACGGAAATGAAAGTGAGGTATCCTCACCTTTTCGAAACACCAGGTATGTTCGTCAATTTCGAGGACGAAATTTCATAAGGAGGGGCGGTTGTAAGACCCCAACTTATTATAAATGAAATTAAATTTCCTCTATTTATTATTTTGAAATAGTAAGGGTTGATTTGATTAATGTAGTAAGTTTTGGGTAAATTATAAAATATTCTTGTTATCGGGAAATATTCGTTTGGTCGTGGAATATTCGTACGACGGCACACCCTTGTAAGGGTCTCATAACGGAAAGAGATTGGATGAAAAAAACGACAAGTATTACCGTTACTACTATTGGAATACCCGGTGGTTAAAACACAATAATACGCGTTGTTGCATAGTAGCACACGGTATTGCACCAATTATTGATTCTTACGTAAGAAGACACTACTCAATAATTGTTACAGTAATTACTGTTCAATATTTTATTTTATTGATTCAATAATTGCTACGTTGATATTTTATATTATTGTTGTTTCAATAATTGTCACTACACAGTATTTTCCATTATCAGATCAATAATTTATATTATTTGAATAATATTATTAGATAACATTATTGGCAATGTCTAGAAAGTTTTGTCTAAAGAGAGGTTTTGTCACCTAATTACGCGCCAGTAAGGAGAAATCCTTATTGGAATGCTCCATCTTTCCTGAAAACGGACTGGTTGTCAGTATTGTGATTCTGTAATATTATTTGTGAATAATTAATTATTGATTTATATGATAAAGAAAATATTTATTTATGTGAATATAAATGGAGGAATTTTTAAAAAAGTGACAATTGTTGAAAATTAATATTTTATCTTTTCTGATAAAATAATTCATTTAAATATATTATTATATTTTAATAATATAATTATAATGATATTTTTACGATGAATGTGTGATATATGAATAAATGAGGAGGAATAGTATTTTTGTTGTAATAAATGATAAAAACATGTTAAACATGTCGGTGAGCCCAATTTTTGACTGAAATTTAATTATAGCCTGTAAAATCGTCTATATGTGGATTTCGGTCAATTTCTGCTTGGAATTTGAAAAAGCTTGAACTTCCAAAGTTGTAGAAAATTGAATTTCCTATAGAATGGACATAAGATTCAAATTTTTCTGATAAAATAACTATTTAATATGAATTATTGAAGTTCCGAAATAATTGATTTTTGAAATTTTAATTATTTTTTTTAAGAAAAATATTTTTTTTTATTTTGGTGAGGGGGGCCTACTTGTGTGGCTGATATTTTGGATCAAAGGAAGTGTGCCTAGGAATTTATAAAAAAATATATTAATATTTTATTAAATTTTTTACTTTGGTGTTCTAAACATTTTCCTATAAATAGGGTGCTTAGGTTAGAATTGAAAATCACACCAGAAACTGAAGTTTTCTCTCTCTATATTATTGAGCGTATTCTTGTGGGTATTTTGATACTTTGAGTGTTGTTATACGGTGCAAGTTCCTTCAGTACTATATCCAGCATTCTAGTCAGAAGTACTGTCCTTTTGAGGTAAGGGATGTTAGTTTTTTAAATGATATTATTTCTTTCAATATCATTATGCCAGAATATTGGTAAGATATTTCTTGTGAAATTTTTGTCTTTTGTGTCGGGGTTACTTTTCACGTATACGACACTATTCACGTATACGGCACTATTCACGAATACGGCACTATTCACCGAAAAACAAAATTTTCTCTTCTTTGTGCCAGATGTCTATTTTTGTTACTATCTTTGATTGTATCCATGTTTTGATCTTTATTCTTGAATTTTACTCCACTATGGTACATTATGGGGTATTTTTGAACATGGATAAACCGACGTACGAATCCTTAATATTTGTTCTTTTGTTTCATTGGATTCGTTTTCTTTAAAATATTTTTTATCATCCTCAGTCCTAAATGATGATATTACTTAATATCTTTGGCATGTAGTGCAAAGATGAATGATTAACTGATGAATATCTTTGGCCTGTAGTGCAAAGATGAACAGGTATTTAGATGAACATGACCAACTGGTGATATAAATGAATATCTTTGGCCTGTAGTGCAAAGATGAATATTTGATTCAAGATGTATATTGATTGATGTTACATGGATAAAATATTGATGATGGACTTTTAAATCTTAGAAGATAGTAGAATTCATTCTCTACTTAACTCTTCTAATGGATTGTTGTTTCCGCTGCAGTTGTTGATCTAAAATTTGTTGTCTATTATATTCTATTAGATTTTTTCCTGTTGAAGACTAACGATAATTTGTTCTATATTATCTTAGTCATAATATTCTTTACTGAGCTAGTTGAGCTCACCCTTTTCCTTTTTGTTCCATTTTTCTTTTCAGGAAGCGAGAATGTAGCGAGTACTAGTCGGGATATGGAGTGATGGTTCTAGAAAGTTATTTTAGTAGTCCTCACTATTTTTATAAAATAATGTATCAATAATTGTAATGAGAAATTATTTGCGTGTGGATATTATTTGGTGTTCTAAGCATTTTTCTATAAATAGGGTGCTTAGGTTAGAATTAAAAATCACACCAGAAACTGAAGTTTTCTCTCTCTATATTATCGAGTGTATTCTTGTGAGTATTTTGATATTTTGATTGTTGCTATACGGTGCAAGTTCTTTCAGTACTATATCCAGTATTCCAGTCAGAAGTACTGTCCTTTTGAGGTAAGGGATGTTATTTTTTTCACATGATATTATTTCTTTCAATATCATTATGCCGGAATATTGGTAAGATTTTTCTTGTAAAATTCTTATCTTTTTGTGTCGGGGTTACTATTCACGTATACGGCACTATTCACGAATACGACACTATTCACCGAAAAATAAAATTTTCTCGTCTTTATCCCAGATGTCTATTTTTGTTACTATCTTTAATTGTATCCATGTTTTGATCTTTATTCTTGAATTTTACTCCACTATGGTATGTTATGCAGTATTTTTGAACATGGATAAACCGACGTACGAATCTTTAATATTTATTCTTTTGTTTCACTGGATTCGTTTTCTTTAAAATATTTTTCATCATCCTCAGTCCTAAATGATGATATTACTTAATATCTTTGGCCTGTACTGCAAAGATGAATGATTAACTGATGAATATTTTGGCCCGTAGTGCAAAGATGAAAAGGTGTTTAGATGAACATGACCAACTGGTGATATAAATGAATATCTTTGGCATGTAGTGCAAAGACAAATATTTGATTCAAGATGTATATTGATTGATGTTATAGGGATAAAATATTGATGATTAAATTTTAAATCTTAGAAGATAGTAGAATTCATTCTCTACTTAACTCTTCTAATGGATTGTTATTTCCGCTGGAGTTGTTGATCTAAAATTTGTTGTCTTTATATATTCTATTAAATTTTTCCCTATTGAAGACTAACAATAATTTGTTCTATATTATCTTAGTCATAATATTCTTTACTAGGCTAATTGAGCTCACCCTTTTCCTTTTTGTTCTATTTTTCTTCTCAGGAGGCGAGAGTGTAGCGAGTACTAGTCGGAGTATAAAGTGATGGTTCTAGAAAGTTATTTTAGTAGTCCTCACCATTTTTGTAAAATAATGTATTAATAATTGTAATGAGGACTTATTTGAGTGTGGATATTGTCTAGAAGACAATATTTGTATTTAAACTCACACTTTATGTGTTGTCGTATTTTGCACGACAATTGTATTAATAAAGTTGTAGTTGTTTCTGTACCATATTTTGGCGACTCAGAATGGGTGATGTATACTTATTTTGGGGGCGTCACAGTTGGTATCAGAGCTTATGAATATGGTCTTTTGCAGAGATCGGGGAATAGAACTAGGAGGGGAGAGACAAGTAAATCCTTCGTTAGTGTGTCCTACCTAAGCTTATTTGCTGGTTAGTCAAAGTATATGGTTATTATATTGCATGTCAATTTCTTTAATTAACCCTTGTTTTGTGGCAGTATTTAAGAATGGCAGCTGAGAATATTAACGATGGAGTAAATGCGACCGTGGAGACACCATTAATCACCAACGAGGAGAACGCGCAACATGCCGACAATGTTTCTCCTGTAAACAATACCAATGAGCAGACGATGAATGATGAGATGTTTAGAAGCTTTTTGGGGTTCATGCAAAACCAGACGAGGGAGACTCTTGTTCAAAATACAGGTAGAAATAATGGCAATGCACAGCTGGTCACAACCAAGCAGTTCAAAGAGTTGAGACCACCAGAATTCTGGGGAAAGCCGGACCCGATTAAGGCAGAAACGTGGGTCAAGCAAATTACCAAGATATTCGATGTCTTGGGATGCACGGAGGAACAGAAGGTTCCATTCGCCACCTTTATGTTCCATAGTGAGGTAGATTACTAGTGGAAATTTGTGAAGCGTACCCATCCAGCTGCACTCAGCATGTCTTGGGAGACATTTTAAAAACTGTTCAATGATAAGTACTTTCTTGAAAGTATTCGTCATATGAAGGAGGTGGAGTTTATTAGACTGGAACAGAACAACATGACTGTGTCCTAGTACGAGGTGAAGTTCGCGGAGTTATCCAGGTTTGCACCTCATTTGGTGGAGAATGAGGAACGTATGACACGGATGTTTCTGAGAGGTTTAAAACCCGACATACGTCAATATCTCATTTCTCATAAATTTTTTCTATATTCAGATGTTGTCAACAGGGCTCAATTATTAGAGCGAGATAATGAGTACGTTCAACCGTGGGACCACAACTAGGGTCATACCAGTGACAACAGTCATCGGAGCAATGATAACCAGCGGGGAGAGAAAAATTCAGACAAAAGTGGTAACCACTCTGGTGGTAATCGTGGCCATGATAATAGAAGAAGCGAGTCGGGAGGAGATTTTAAAAAGAGAAGGTACAATAACGACAATGTGAAGACGTCAGCACCAGCATCAACTGGTTCTAAGGGAGGAGAACAACCACCGGTCGTATGCTATAAATGCGAGAAAGAGAGACATATCAGCCCAAACTGCCCACAACAGTTCAAGGTATGTTATAATTATGGAAAGGAAGGACATATCCTCGAGATTATACTGTAGCGAAACCAAGTCCAGCGGGGATGGTGACTCAAAAGGCTGTCCCAGAAAAGTCAAAGTCAACGGTTCCTAGAAGAGCGTTTGTCGTGACTAGTCAAAATACGAGGAACCCAAACGAGGTGATCACGGGTAAGCTAATCATAAATTCTTGCGAAGTTTATACCTTACTAGATACCGGTTCTACCCATTCATTTATCTCTCCTACTTGTGCTCAACGTTTAAACTTGACTCCGAAGAAATTAGACTTTGACTTATCTGTGGAGACTCCATTAGGAGAAACTTTCATTACATCCATTGTTTATAAATCTTGTTTGATCCAAGTTGGCACCATCACATTACCTGTTGACCTTATCTCTTTAAAGATACTTGCATTTGACGTGATTTTAGGAATTGATTGGTTAACTACTCATCATTCCAAAATTGATTATTTTCGTAAGGTTTTTAGTTTACATATTCCTAACCAACCTGTTTTACGAATTCAAGCAACTAAACCACTAAAATCAATCATTGTCATATCAAGCCATAAAGCCATTCGTTTATTGAAAAATGGATGTCAAGCTTTCTTAGCCCATGCTATGGATTTGAATAAAGACACGTCAGATTTGAATAATATTTCTGTTGTTAGTGAATTTCCTGATGTATTTTCTGAAGAACTTCCCGGTCTACCCCCAGAACGTGAAGTTGAATTCTTTATTGACCTTGAACCTGGTATAAAGTCCATTTCTAAAACCCTATATCAAATGGCTCCTATTGAACTTTAGGAGTTAAAGGTCCAACTACAGGAGTTGTTGGACATCGGTTTCATTCGTGCTAGTACATCTCATTGGGGTGCTCCTGTTTTATTTGTAAAGAAGAAAGACGGGAGTATGCGACTTTGTATTGACTATCGAGAATTGAACCATGTCACCATCAAGAATAGGTATCCGCTACCTCATATTGATGACCTGTTTGACCAGTTGCAAGGAGTACAATTCTTTTCAAAGATCGATCTTCGTTCTGGATATCATCAGCTGAAGATTAGAACAGAGGATATTCTGAAGACTGCCTTTAGAACTCGGTACGGGCATTATGAATTCTTAGTCATGTCTTTTGGATTGACTAATGCTCCTGCGGCTTTCATAGATATGATGAACCGAGTATTCAAGGAATATTTGGATCAGTTTGTTGTTGTCTTTATTGATGACATCCTCATATATTTCAAAAGTCGTGAAGATCATGAGTACCATTTGAAGCTAGTACTCCAAAGGCTTCGTGAAAACAAGCTTTATGTCAAGTTGAAGAAATGCGAGTTTTGGCTTGCGAAAGTAGCATTCCTTGGGCACGTGGTGTCAAAACATGGAGTATCTGTTGACCCGACGAAGATTGAAGCAATACAAAGTTGGGAGCAACCGAAGTCGGTGACCAAAGTACGTAGCTTTCTGGGCTCAGCTGGTTATTATCGGAGATTCGTGGAAGGATTTTCTCGAATCGCTACTCCGTTAACTCAGCTGACTCAAAAAGATACAAAATTCGTATGGAGTAAGGAATGCGAGAAAATTTTTCAAGAGCTTAAGAGGAGACTCATTTCGGCAACTGTTCTGATAATACCATCTGGTTCGGATGGATTTGTTATCTACAGCGATGCTTCGGGCAAAGGGTTAGAATGTGTTCTCATGCAACATGGGAAGGTCATAGCCTATGCCTCGCGATAACTTAAAGAATATGAGAGGAATTATCCTACTCATGATCTAGAGTTGGCAGCAGTTGTTTTCGCGCTAAAGATCTGGAGGCACTATCTATATGGGGAGAAAGTGGAGATATATTCAAACCATAAAAGCCTCAAATATTTCTTTACTCAAAAAGAACTCAACATGCGGCAACGACGTTGGCTCGAGCTGTTGAAAGATTATGACCATACCATTCAATACCATCCTGGAAAAGCAAACGTGGTAGCTGACGCATTGAGTAGAAGATCATATGCAGGAACGAGTGCGATGTTGTCAACACAAATACCCATTTTGTACGATTTACAAAAGATGAAGATAGAATTCAAGACTCCGGGGACCCATGCGATGATGTCAAGTATACGCATAGAACCAACTTTAATCGATAAAGTTAAAGTTGCTCAAGCCACAGACCCGGAGCTGATGCGTATGAAGAAGAAAGTACAAGAAGGTGTTATCCCTGAAGCAAGAATTAATGAAGAAGGAATACTTCGAGTCAACTCCAGATTTTGTGTTCCTAACGACTCTGATTTAAAGTACAAGATCATGAAGGAGGCACACAATACGCCGTTTGCAATCCATCTTGGAATTACTTAAATGTTTCATGATCTTCGACATACATTTTGGTGGAATAATATGAAGAGAGAGATCGCGAAGTTTATATCGAGGTGTTTAACTTGTTAACGTGTAAAGGCGGAGCATCAAGTGCCTAAGGGTCCATTGCAACCACTTGAGATTCTGAAATGGAAGTGGGAACAGATTACCATGGATTTCGTTACGGGTCTTCCCAAGGTTTCTCAAGGCATTGATGTGATTTGGGTTATTGTTGATAGATTAACTAAGTCTGCTCATTTCTTGCCGATACGGGAGACTTATTCCCTTAAACGTCTTGCTCGTATGTACGTGAATGAGATTGTGAGGTTGCATGGCATGCCAGTATCCATAGTTTCGGATCGTGACCCAAGATTTACTTTACGATTTTGGGTTATCTTACAGAAAGCTATGGACACGAATTTACGATTCAGTTCGGCATACCATCCTCAAATGGACGGACAATCAGAGAGGACTATTCAAACTCTTGAAGATCTATTAAGACTATGTGTCCTAGACTTCAAAGAGAGTTGGGATAAGTATTTACCATTGGTGGAATTCTTTTACAACAACAGTTATCAGGCAAGTATAGGTGTGGCTCCATTCGAAGTATTGTATGGATGAAAGTGTCGCTCTTCAGTATGTTGGGATGAAGTGGGTGAAGCAACATTGTTGGGACCAGAGTTGGTACGTATGACTACAGAAAAGATCCAAATGATTCGACAACGTATACAAACGACACAAGATCGACAAAAGAGTTATGCGGATCTTCATCGAAAGGACGTGAAATTTAGTATTGGGGATCATGTATTGTTGCGAATTGCTCCATGGAAGGGAGTTATAAGATTTGGGAAGAGAGGAAAGCTCAATCTACGATTTATTAGTCCATTTCAAATTCTTGACCGAGTAGGAAATGTGGCCTATAGACTCACGTTACCTCCAAGCATGTCTCGTGTTCATAATATTTTTCACATATTTGTGCTTCGTAAATATGTGAAAGACTCGAACCACATTATTGAGTTAGAACCAGACGAGATAGCCAGAGACTTAACGTACGAGGAGGTACCTGTTAAGATCTTGGATAGGAAAGAGCATGTCCTACGTACAAAGGTCATACCACAAATCAAAGTTTTGTGGAGGAACCATGCTATTGAGGAAATGACCTGGGAGTTGAAAATAGAAATGAAAGCGAGGTACCCTCACCTTTTCGAAACACCAGGTACGTACGTCAATTTCGAGGACAAAATTTCATAAGGAGGGGAGGTTGTAAGACCCTAACTTATTATAAATAAAATTGAATTTCCTCTATTTATTATTTTGAAATAGTAAGGGTTGATTAGATTAATGTGGTAAGTTATGGGTAAAATGCGCAAATATCTTAAATAAACAAGTGATTATAAAATATTCTTGTTGTCGGGGAATATTCGTTTGGTCGTGGAATATTCGTACGACGGCGCAGCCTTGTGTGGGCCCCATAAAGGAAAGCGATTGGATGAAGAAAATGACAAGTATAAGTTATTTATAAATAACGGCGTAGTTGTTACCGTTAATACTGTTGGAATACCCGGTCGTTAAAATACAGTAATACGCGTTGTTGCACAGTAGCACACGGTATTGCACCAATTATTGATTCTTACGTAAGAAGGCACTACTCAATAATTGTTACAGTAATTACTGTTCAATATTTTATTGATTCAATAATTGCTACGTTGATATTTTATATTATTGTTATTTCAATAATTGTCACTACACGATATTTTCCATTATCATATCAATAATTCATATTATTTGAATAATATTATTAGATAGCAATATTGACAATGTCTAGAAAGTTCTGTCTAAAGAGAGGTTTGGTCACCTAATTGCGCGCCAGTAAGGAGAAATCCTTATTGAAAAGCCCCCTCTTTCTTAGGAACGGCCTGGTTGTCAGTATTGTGATTCTCTAATATTATTTGTGAATAATTAATTATTAATTTATGTGATAAGAAAAATATTTATTTATGTGGATATAAATGAAAGAATTTTTAAAAAAGTGACAATTGTTAAAAATTGATATTTTATCTTTTCTGATAAAATAATTAATTTAAATAATTATTATATTTTAATAATATAATAATAATGATATTTTTACGATGAATGTGTGATATATGAATAAATGAGGAGGAATAGTATTTTTATTTGCAATAAATGATAAAAACATGTTAAACATGTCGGTGAGCCCAATTTTTGACTGAAATTTAATTATAGCCTGTAAAATCGTCTGTATGTGAATTTCGGTCAATTTTTGCTTTGAATTTGGAAAAACTTAAACTTTCAAAGTTGTAGATAATTGAATTTTCTATGAAATGGACATAAGATTCGAATTTTTCTGATAAAATTGCTATTTATTATGAATTATTGAAGTTCCGGAATAATTAATTTTTGAAGTTTTAATTATTTTTTTAAGAAAAATATTTTTTTTTTGATTTTGGTGAGGGGGGCCTACTTGTGTGGCTGATGTTTTGGATCAAAGGAAGTGTGCGTAGGAATTTATAAAAAAATATATTAATATTTTATTAAATTTTTTACTTTGGTGTTCTAAGCATTTTTCTATAAATAGGGTGCTTAGGTTACAATTAAAAATCACACCAGAAACTGAAGTTTTCTCTCTCTATATTATCGAGTGTATTCTTGTGAGTATTTTGATATTTTGATTGTTGCTATACGGTGCAAGTTCTTTCAGTACTATATCCAGTATTCCAGTCAGAAGTACTGTCCTTTTGAGGTAAGGGATGTTATTTTTTTCACATGATATTATTTCTTTCAATATCATTATGCCGGAATATTGGTAAGATTTTTCTTGTAAAATTCTTATCTTTTTGTGTCGGGGTTACTATTCACGTATACGGCACTATTCACGAATACGACACTATTCACCGAAAAACAAAATTTTCTCGTCTTTATCCCAGATGTCTATTTTTGTTACTATCTTTAATTGTATCCATGTTTTGATCTTTATTCTTGAATTTTACTCCACTATGGTATGTTATGGGGTATTTTTGAACATGGATAAACCGACGTACGAATCCTTAATATTTGTTCTTTTGTTTCACTGGATTCGTTTTCTTTAAAATATTTTTCATCATCCTCAGTCCTAAATGATGATATTACTTAATATCTTTGGCCTGTACTACAAAGATGAATGATTAACTGATGAATATTTTGGCCCGTAGTGCAAAGATGAACAGGTGTTTAGATGAACATGACCAACTGGTGATATAAATGAATATCTTTGACATGTAGTGCAAAGACGAATATTTGATTCAAGATGTATATTGATTGATGTTATGGGGATAAAATATTGATGATTGAATTTTAAATCTTAGAAGATAGTAGAATTCATTCTCTACTTAACTCTTCTAATGGATTGTTATTTCCGCTGGAGTTGTTGATCTAAAATTTGTTGTCTTTATATATTCTATTAAATTTTTCCCTATTGAAGACTAACGATAATTTGTTCTATATTATCTTAGTCATAATATTCTTTACTAGGCTAATTGAGCTCACCCTTTTCCTTTTTGTTCCATTTTTCTTCTCAGGAGGCGAGAGTGTAGCGAGTACTAGTCGGGGTATAAAGTAATGGTTCTAGAAAGTTATTTTAGTAGTCCTCACCATTTTTGTAAAATAATGTATCAATAATTGTAATGAGGACTTATTTGAGTGTGGATATTGTCTAGAAGACAATATTTGTATTTAAACTCACAGTTTATGTGTTGCCGTATTTTGCACAACAATTGTATTAATAAAGTTGTAGTTATTTCTGTACCATATTTTAACGATTCAGAATGGGTGATGTATACTCTTTTTGAGGCCGTCACAGTTGGTATGAGAGCTTAGGGATATGGTCTCTGACAGAGATCGGAGAATAGAACTAGGAGGGGATATGGTTTATAATTGTTATATGATTGCTTATATTATAACTGCTATGTGATTGCACATAAACTGTCATGTGATTGTTTATAACTATCATAAACATATTTTTCAAATTTAGAAATAAAAAAGATTTTCCAAAATTTAAAATTCTCTAAATTGTACTCATCAACTTGGGGGAAGTTTAAAATAAATATTTATAGATATTTGTCATCATCAAACAAAGAGATATTGTTGGCCATGGGTCTTACTTTTTTAGTGTTTAATCTTGATGATAACAAATAAAAAGATTTTAGGAAAAGAAAATATTTAATTAGAATATATATAATTATTGCTTATTTATTTTACTTATCTTGATCACTTTGACTAAAAAACTTTTTTATTATTGAATTAAGTTTTCAATTAACCTTGATAATTAAATATCAAAAGTTTTAAAAAATTAATTTATAAAGTGACATTTTTAAGAATAATTTGATTAGTCGTTATGTCGTTCAAAACTTTGTAGGGGAGAGAAAATTATGGTCTCATGTGGAAAATGGATAAGCAATATAGACAAAAAAATTGAAGCCAGAGATTATAACTATCAGTTGAATCTCCGACTCATCCGAGTCAAACTCACGGCCACCTGTTCCATTCCCCATAATTAGAAAACTTGAACTCTGCATTAAACTAGACTAGCCTACAAAAATGAAATGGTATCTCTCTAACCGGTTATCTATAATAGCAAATAAATCATATTCTTCTTCAATAAATTTATCAAACACTATAGTCATAGTAATCCTCCCATTCAACTATTTCGATCATTCTCGAACACCTCATAGCATTTTCGAAATGTTCATCGACTCCATTTGACGAATCTATGTAGAGGATAGAATAGGCAGCGCCTATACTGATTTTTAATTTTTATAAGTGTAGGGATTTTATTACGCATGCTATTCATATTTATACATAATCAAGAGGATCAAAAGTTTACCTCTTGAAGCGTGAATAACCTTTGATACAGAAAACCTCCTTCAAAGCTACGTTCCTCTTCAACCCAACAGCGTCTCCAAACTACGATTGATAATAGAGCACTAACTCATGTTATATAACAATTAGGGTTTGGTCTATGTATGGGAGCGCACTGTATATGGCCAAACTGATACTGAATGAATCGTATGTTAATTGATCGACTGAGGGGATATGGGTATTTAATACGGAAGTGGTTGAACCACTTCCCCACTTTCTCTCCACGATCAGTCAACCCACGTTCAAAAATATGAACGTCTCTATTGACCTTGTCAATTAGAGAACGGTTAATTAACCCAAATGGGTCGGACCCTCCATGGGCACCCCAATTGGATACCCAAGATCCAACATCTTCTACTCGCCCATGGCAGGGACGATGTAATCCTCATATTTGCCAAAATCAGCTCAAACCAAAACATGTAAACCTCTAATTGTCGAACCGTGCGACCACTAAATTCAACTACAATGCGGGAGTTCTACATCAAACCTGTTAGGGCCAACATATAGATATATACTCTTTCAAAGAAAAAAATAAGGGAGCTCTCATGCCAAACTTAATTAGTTCGCATAAAAGCTACTACCCACAAACTCAGAGTACCCCAAACACATTCGAATTTTCACTAGGTCAAGTATCTCTAATCCTTCAGAGAACCTTACTTAACCACCTTTGGGCCCAATTTCATTTTGTATCTCGCTTATTACAATGTCGCTATCAAAATGCTATAGTTGTCGACAATAAGTGCAGAACGAGGTGAAATCAATGTCTTCTCTTTGCCCTAATACTACTAAAAAATGAATCAACTTCTTTCCCAGAATCGGTCCTTATAGTCTATCAATCCTGACCTTAGGAATCGAAACCAAAGTACCAACATTAATCCATGTCTTTACAGTATAGTCAAAGATCACAAAGAGCACTTGATGTAGGAACAAAACTTGTCCTCTAGAACTTACACGATGAGAAAACAGGGATTCATTCTCTCACCTACTTTATATGGTCGTTGAGCACATGTAACTCGCTCACAACATGCTATTCTTTAGCTTTGTTGTGTGGACCTTATAACATTTCAAATTACTCGCTTACCAAGCGCTAAAACAAAAATTTTACGTTCGGTTATCATGTCACGGAAGAAAATCTCATCCACATGAGCATTTATCTTATGCTCATGCCGTATGGATCTTAGTTCAGTAGCATCATAAGTTCTTAACTCGAATTTTTAGATTGTTCGCTTTCCAAGCGCCAAACCTGAAATTTAGTATCTGACTATCAGTACAGGTTAATATATATGGTGGGGCATACTATATTTGGTTAATCCAGGTTAACCTCATCTTGGCTCATGCCAAGGCGACATCATGTTCATTTTGCTCACTACTAAGCGCCAATTGATTGTTATCTAAAGCATCAACAACTCGCTACTCAAAGCGCCAATAAATGAACTGTCTCAACCTTGCTCGCTTTTCAGAGCGCCAAAGGTGATTGCTCGTGCAAGTGAGCCAATCAACCTATTGACATATATTTTGTGTGTGCATATCCAATATGCATAATAAATAGTGTGACCATCTAAAATTTATCATATGTGCTAAAATAACCAAACACAAGTGGAAACAAATGAATATCGCATAAATGATAAATATCTTTAAAAAAATGAATATCTCTAATATAAGCCAAATAAAGAGTGATATACAAGGAAATATGAAAGTACATCAAACCTTACGAACCCCTAAAGAACTACCATGCCTACAAAAGGAATCTTTAGGAATTGGCTTCGCTAAAGGATCAACTACCATAAGTCCAGTGGGCATGTTGTGACGCCCCCAAAACAAGTATACATCACCCATTCTGAGTCGCCAAAACATGGTACAGAAATAACTATAACTTTATTAATACAATTATAGTGTAAAATACGACAAAACATAAACTGTGAGTTTAAATACAAATATTGTCTTCTAGATATTAATATTATAATTATTGATATATTATTTTACAAAAATGGTGAGAACTACTAAAATAACTTTCTAGAACCATCATTCCATATCCCGACTAGTATTCGCTACATTCTCGCCTCCTGAGAAGAAAAATGGAACGAAAAAGAAAAGGGTGAGCTCAACTAGACCAGTAAAGAATATTATGACTAAGATAATATAGAACAAATTATCGTTAGTCTTGAACAAGGAAAAATCTAATAGAATATAATATACAACAAATTTTAGATCAACAACTGCAGCGAAAACAACAATCCATTAGAAGAATTAAGTAGAGAATGAATTCTACTATCTTCTAAGATTTAAAAGTTCATCATCAATATTTTATCCCTATAACATCAATCAATATACATCTTGAATCAAATATTCATCTTTGCACTACAGGCCAAAGATATTCATTTATATCACTAGTTGGTCATGTTCATCTAAACACATGTTCATCTTTGCACTACGGGCCAAAGAAATTCATCAGTTAATCATTCATCTTTGCACTATGTTTCCACTTGTTTTTTCTTTTTTCTTTTTTACCCCCATTCTCCTCTCTCTTTCCACTCGTTTTTTCTTTTTTTTAAAAAAAAATTATGTGAGACCCCGAATTTTATGAAATAAAAGTATTCAATTTTTCTATTTTGGTAAATGGTTAAATTGATAAAAGGTTAAAGTTAAGGGTGATATGTGAATTTTTTTTTAAAGTAAACAAGTTGTCATAAAATACATGGTCACTATTCACGAGTTACTATTTACGGGTTACTATTCACCTAAATTACTATTCACTCTAGTATCGTTCACTCGAGTATTTGGGACACTTTTTGTGTCGGAGTACTATTCATGAGTTACTATTCACGAATTACTATTCACAGGTTACTATTCATCCAAATTACTATTCACTCTAGTATTGTTCACTTGAGTATTTAGGACACTTTTTGTGTCAGAGTTACTATTTACGAGTTACTATTCATGGGTTACTATTCATCTAAATTACTATTTACTCTAGTATTATTCACTCGAGTATTTGAGACACTTTTTGTGTCGGAGTTACTATTCAGGAGTTACTATTCACGAGTTACTATTCACGGGTTATTATTCACCCAAATTACTATTCACTCTAGTATTGTTCACTCGAGTATTTGAGACACTTTTTGTGTCGAAGTACTATTCACGAGTTACTATTTACGGGGAATATTCGTACGACGGTACAATCATTGGTGGACCCCACAACGGAATTATTGTCAGATTAAAAAAACGACAAAAATATTTTATTAAAAATAACGGCGGAAGTTTTACCGTTGATACTGTTGAACTACTCGGTAGTAAAAGTACAGTAATACGTGTGGTTGCATAGTACCACACGGTATTGATGCTTATGTGAGAAGTCACTCAGTTTGATTCAATTATTGTTAATTAATAATATGAATTATTTAGCGGTAATGAAATTTTGTTTTATTCGTATTATTAACGTAATAAAACAGAAACATCTTTTTATATAAAACAGAATACTTTATTAAAGTTATTCTATAAATAGAATATATTATATTTTATTTAAAAGATTTTTCTTTAAATATGGACCGTCAGATTTAAGTAAATCAATCTGGACCGTTCATGGATTAGTTACTATGCATTCCATTTTCCTATAAATAGAAGCTCATTCCTTCATTATTTTCTTACGAATTCACTGAACTCTAGAGAGAGAAAATATAGAGAGAAAGAAGAAGAGTATTCTGCCACTTAACTACTTCTTTATTTCAGTTCTTCTTTAAAACGGTAAGGGGTGTTATTCTTTCTTATTCATGAAGAGAACTTATGTTATTCCATTCTTTATTATTTTGTTGGAATAACCTGTATGCGTAGTTTACCTTATACTTGGTGGAATGACCTGTATATGCGGTTTACCCAATACTTGGTGATCTTCTTCTGTTATTCCATTCTTTATTATTATGTTAGAATAACCTGTTTATGCGAAGTACCGCATACTTGGTGAAATTCTTTTATTATTCTGTTCTTTACGATTCTGTCGGAATATCCTGTCGGTGTGAATTTCACCTGACCTGGTTCCATCATTTATTATTCCGCATTTATTATTCTGTCGGAATATCCTGTCGGTGTGAATTTCACCTGACCTGGTTCCATATTTATTATTCCGCATTTATTATTCTGTTGGGAATAACCTGTCTGTGCGGTCTCTATCGCATGCATGGTGAATCCTTCTGTTATTCTATTCTTTATTATTCTATTAGAATAACCTGTCTATGTGGATTGCCACATGCATGGTGAATGATCCTTTATATTCATTCCTTATTAAATTGTGAAAATGATCTGTATACGTGGATTACCGCATGGCTGGTTAAAATCCATTTGTAGTTTCATATATTCTTTATTATACTATTTGGTTAAAGTTTTGATTTCTATACTCCATGAAATTAGTGGAATATCCTTGATATTTGCGCTTCATCCAATATCTTTTCATGAAAATATTCTTCTGAGCATTCTTGACTGTTACTTTACAAAGAAGTATCATGTTGACAATTTGGATATTATTAGTTCCTGGATAAAATAATTCTTGAACTTGTTTAATTAAATTCCTATAACATTGTCATCATCCTCATGTTTATTTTATGTTAAAAGTCATCTTTGGTTTACGTGCATAGATGGACTTAGTATGATTATGACCAGGGATCATTCGGTATAATCATGAACTGTGATGCTATAAGTGGTGTGGTAAAAGTTCTCAGTGGCTTGTAATGCATTGATAGACAGTTTGTGGAATGATTATGACCAGGGATTTTTCGGTATAGTTATGATCATTGATGATTTAATGAATATCCTTGGCCCGTAATACAAGGATGATTAGAAGATGTGGTTTATTTATTAAGCTGAGTCTCAGTGATAAAAGTTGATGAAAATATTTTTAAATCATAGAAGATAGTAGGTTTTATTCTCTACTTGACTCTTCTAATGGATTGCTTATTCCGCTACAGTTAAACTTGATGTCTATTGTATTTTATCAGTTTAACATTATTGAAGACTATTGATAATTTATTCTTCATTATCTTAGTCATAATATTTCTTACTGGGCTAGTTGAGCTCACCCTTTCTTTCAATGTTTTCTTCAGGAAATGAGAATATAGCTGGAACGAGTCAGGAAAAGGAGTGATGGTCCAGAAGATAGCATTAGTAGTCCTCACCATTCTGTTAAATAGTGTGACAATAAATGTAATGAGGACTCCTTGAGTATGGATATTGTCTAGATGACAATATTCCTATTAGAACTCTCAGTTTATGTATTGTCGTATGTTACACGATATTTGTATAATTAAGTTTGTATTTGTATTTTGTACCATGTATCTGACGACCCAAGATGGGTGATAAATACCTAATTTTGGGGGCGTCACAGTTGGTATCAAAGCTTAGGGATATGATCCTGGCTGAGATGTAAGATAAGAACTAGGAGGGGAGAGACGGGGAATTCCTTCGCTAGTATGACCTACCTAAGTTTATTTGGTATTTAATTGGTCGGTCAGAGTATAGGGATAATATGTGATATGTTAATTAACCCTTGTTTTGTGGCAGTGTTTGAAAATTGCATCTAACAATGTTGAGATAAGCATTGGAGCAAAATAATATGACCATATCGCAGTACGAGGTTAAGTTTGCGGAGTTATCCCGGTTTGTATCCCATTTGGTCGATAATGAGGAGCGAATGACGCGAAAGTTTCTAAGAGGTTTGAAACCCTATATACGTCAATACCTCATTCTCATGTTTATATTTTGTTGAAAGTCATCTGTGGCCTGTAGTGCACAGGTGGACTTGGTATGATTATGACCAGGGATTATTCGGTATAATCATGACCGTAATATTACAAATGATGTGAAAAAAGTCCTCATTGGCCCGTAATGCATTGATGGACAATTTTTGGTATGATTATGGCTATGGATTCTCTTTGGCCGTAGTGCAAAGACTAATTATTTTATGGCATGATCAGGACCGTTGATGAAAACACGATTATCTTTAGCCGTAGTGCATGCATAATTCGTGGTCGTGATACTAAAAAATATCCTTAGCCGGAGTGCAAGGGTGATTCGATGATGTGGATTAATTATTGAGCTATGTCTCAGCAGTAAAATATTAATTCATAGATGTGGTAAAAGTCATATGTGGCTTACGTGCATAGATGGACTTGATATGATTATGACCAGGGATTGTTTGGTATAATCATGACCGTAATTGAAAAAACGATTATCTTTGGCACGTAGTGCATGGATAATTCGTGGTCGTGATACTATTAAGCTGAGTCTCAGCATTATTGATTTTACAGTTGTATATCCTTGGCCTGTAGTGCGAAGATTAACTGTTGATTATTGGTTATACAGTTGTAAATCTTTAGCCGTAGTGCAAAGATGAATTTATTAGTATGATTATGAGCAAGAATTGTGATTTGGTATAACCATGATTTTTGATGTTTCAGGTGAAGATAGGTGATGTAAATTTTCTTCTTCCTGGGTGCGAAAAGTAATTCAGAATCACAATTATGATTATGAGTTATTCATATGATTGTGGACAGAAATTGTTGATTGATGTTACAGGGATATGGTCACTGACGGAGATATTAGTCTCGCTAGGGTGTAACTTACCTAAGCTGAAATTGTTTACTTAATAAGTGGATAAATTGTGGTATGTCGATTAACCTTTGTTTTGAAGGTATATTCTAGAATGATATTCGAAATACAGGAGATGAGAAATGAAAAAATCATGATAGAGCGGAATTATCCGGAAAGGTACAATCCGAAAAGAAAGTAAGGTATTCTCATCTCTTCGAATATCAGGTACGTACGTTAATTTCGAGGGCAAAATTCCATAAGGAGGGGAGATTGTGAGACCCCGAATTTTATGAAATAAAAGTATTCAATTTTTCTATTTTGGTAAATGGTTAAATTGATAAAAGGTTAAAGTTAAGGGTGATATGTGAATTTTTTTTTTAAAGTAAACAAGTTGTCATAAAATACATGGTCACTATTCACGAGTTACTATTCACGGGTTACTATTCACCCAAATTACTGTTCACTCTAGTATCGTTCACTCGAGTATTTAGGACACTTTTTGTGTCGGAGTACTATTCATGAGTTACTATTTACGAATTACTATTCACAGGTTACTATTCACCCAAATTACTATTCACTCTAGTATTGTTCACTTGAGTATTTAAGACACTTTTTGTGTCAGAGTTACTATTCATGAGTTACTATTCACGAGTTACTATTCACGGGTTACTATTCATCTAAATTACTATTTACTCTAGTATTATTCATTCGAGTATTTGAGACACTTTTTGTGTCGGAGTTACTATTCAGGAGTTATTATTCACGAGTTACTATTCACGGGTTACTATTCACCCAAATTACTATTCACTCTAGTATTGTTCACTCGAGTATTTGAGTCACTTTTTGTGTCGAAGTACTATTCACGGTTACTATTTACGGGGAATATTCGTACGACGGTACAATCATTGGTGGACCCCACAACGAAATTATTGTCAGATTGAGAAAACGACAAAAATATTTTATTAAAAATAACGGCGGAAGTTTTACCGTTGATACTGTTGAACTACTCGGTAGTAAAAGTACAGTAATACGTGTGGTTGCATAGTAGCACACGGTATTGATGCTTATGTGAGAAGTCACTCAGTTTGATTCAATTATTGTTAATTAATAATATGAATTATTTAGCGATAATGAAATTTTGTTTTATTCGTATTATTAACGTAATAAAACAGAAACATCTTTTTATATAAAACAGAATACTTTATTAAAGTTATTCTATAAATAGAATATATTATATTTTATTTAAAAGATTTTTCTTTAAATATGGACCGTCAGATTAAAGTAAATCAATCTGGACCGTTCATGGATTAGTTACTATGCATTCCATTTTCCTATAAATAGAAGCTCATTCCTTCATTATTTTCTTACGAATTCACTGAACTCTAGAGAGAGAAACTATAGAGAGAAAGAAGAAGAGTATTCTGCCACTTAACTACTTTATTTCAGTTCTTCTTTAAAACGGTAAGGGGTGTTATTCTTTCTTATTCATGAAGTGAACTTATGTTATTCTATTCTTTATTATTCTGTTGGAATAACCTGTATGCGTGGTTTACCCTATACTTGGTGGAATGACCTGTATATGCGGTTTACCCAATACTTGGTGATCTTCTTCTGTTATTCCATTCTTTTTTATTATATTGGAATAACCTGTTTATGCGAAGTACCGCATACTTGGTGAAATTCTTTTATTATTCTGTTCTTTACGATTCTGTCGGAATATCCTGTCGGTGTGAATTTCACCTGACCTGGTTCCATCATTTATTATTCCGCATTTATTATTCTGTCGGAATATCCTGTCGGTGTGAATTTCACCTGACCTGGTTCCATATTTATTATTCCGCATTTATTATTCTGTTGGGAATAACCTGTCTGTGCGGTCTCTATCGCATGCATGGTGAATCCTTCTGTTATTCCATTCTTTATTATTCTATTAGAATAACCTGTCTATGTGGATTGCCACATGCATGGTGAATGATCCTTTATATTCATTCCTTATTAAATTGTGGAAATGATCTGTATACGTGGATTACCGCATGGCTGGTTAAAATCCATTTGCAGTTTCATATATTCTTTATTATACTCATTTGGTTAAAGTTTTGATTTCTATACTCCATGAAATTAGTGGAATATCCTTGATATTTGCGCTTCATCCAGTATCTTTTCATGAAAATATTCTTCTGAGCATTCTTGACTGTTACTTTACAAAGAAGTATCATGTTGACAATTTGGATATTATTAGTTCCTGGATAAACTAATTCTTGAACTTGTTTAATTGAATTCCTATAACATTGTCATCATCCTCATGTTTATTTTATGTTAAAAGTCATCTTTGGCTTACGTGCATAGATGGACTTAGTATGATTATGACCAGGGATCATTCGGTATAATCATGAACTGTGATGTTATAAGTGGTGTGGTAAAAGTCCTCAGTGGCTTGTAATGCATTGATAGACAGTTTGTGGAATGATTATGACCAGGGATTTTTCGGTATAGTCATGATCATTGATGATTTAATGAATATCCTTGGCCCGTAATACAAGGATGATTAGAAGATGTGGTTTATTTATTAAGCTGAGTCTCAGTGATAAAAGTTGATGAAAATATTTTTAAATCATAGAAGATAGTAGGTTTTATTCTCTACTTGACTCTTCTAATGGATTGCTTATTCCGCTACAGTTAAACTTGATGTCTATTGTATTTTATCAGTTTAACATTATTGAAGACTATTGATAATTTATTCTTCATTATCTTAGTCATAATATTTCTTACTGGGCTAGTTGAGCTCACCCTTTCTTTCAATGTTTTCTTCAGGAAATGAGAATATAGCTGGAACGAGTCAGGGAAAGGAGTGATGGTCCAGAAGATAGCATTAGTAGTCCTCACCATTCTGTTAAATAGTGTGACAATAAATGTAATGAGGACTCCTTGAGTATGGATATTGTCTAGATGACAATATTCCTATTAGAACTCTCAGTTTATGTATTGTCGTATGTTACACGATATTTGTATAATTAAGTTTGTATTTGTATTTTGTACCATGTATCTGACGACCCAAGATGGGTGATAAATACCTAATTTTGGGGGCGTCACAAATTATTTGCCATATTCTCCTCTCTTTCTAGTTTAAGGTATTTCATTGTTTAGAGAGAGTATAGAGAACGCAGTTAAATTGAAGAGAAAGGCATATTTAGAGAGAGAAAGTATGATGAGGGAGAGAGTGACGACTGAGTTATCTTCCATAATCGATCACTGAGCAACCCAAAAGAAGAAGAGGTATTGTCTTTTTTTGAGTAATTTTTACTTTCGATTGATGGTATTTTTTACATTGGGTTTAATAGTGTTTCTTCCGCAATTTTTTATCAATTTGAGTTTTTTTCTTTGTGTTTCTTGTCTAATTTAGATTTAATTGGGTTTTATAATTACATATGAAAAAAATTGAAATTTTGTATAGTTGTGGGATTTGATATTTAGAATAAGTTAATTAAAGTGATTTCATTCTTTTACATGATTTTAATTGAATAGATGTAGTTATGTGCAAGTCAGTCTTCAATTGCAAAAATTAGGGGGAGTTTATATGACAATTGCAGTCAAGGAATCTATGATAAAGATGGAAATTCTTTGTTTTATAATTGTAGTTGCTTGGTTGTTGAAGAAGAGTTAGAATAAAACAGAAATTTGAGGTCTGACAATTTTTAACCACTTTAATAAAGCCTAGTAGTTCGGAATGTAAATATTTTCCCGTATTATTTCAATTTTATTTGATATTAGAAATTGGACAAAGCATCAGATTTGTTAGGGGTACAAAGTCTTGAAAGTTAGTAAATAGCTTTCTTCAAATTTATGGACATTATTTTCTCTTCTCGTTTTGACTGTAAAAATGTCTTATTCATAGGTTTGTGCAGTTTGTTGTTAATCAGACAGTCCCAATTCTCAGAGGACTAGAATACATTGGCAAGTTAATGCTCTGTTGGTTTTTCAATTTCATCTAATTAGGCTATGTAAATCAGAAAAAGAAAAGATTTGTTAGGTTTATGTATATGGTTCCATACAGAGAGATATCATAATCGTTTGCCATCTTTGAAATGTTCATGTTATAACACACAAGCTTCAGGGAGATCTTTATTGGCGACTCTCAGAACATGGAGAAGAAGAATCTTATCATTTTTGAAGCATAGAGGACCAACATGCAAATCTGTTTTAATAGTTTCTCTTAGCCTGAACATGAAGAGATCTTTCCTAGATCTTTAGTTACTTGGGGTATGCCCCTTGTAAACATGTAAATCTTGATTATTGTGTTTATGAAATAAAATCCAATTATTATGTTTATCAATTTGGTCTGTTCTAATAGCTTCACTTAGAGGGTGTTTGATAAAAACTGAATGAATCTGAATCTGAATGAGCTGAATCTGAATCTGAATGAGTTGAATCTGAATAAAAAAAGCTGTTTGATAATTGACATGTCTGAAACATCTGAATGACAAAACTTTATTATTTTACCCCTATAAAAAAAATTCAAAATTGTTGTAAATTTATTTAATATTACTTAATATAATAGTTAATATTTTTTTTTAATTTTTTAATTTTTTTTACTTCATTCAGCTACTCATTCACCCATTCAGCTAAAAAAATCTGACTTAGTCATTCAGCTCGTTCATCTTACCGATTCAGCCATTCATACCAAAACAAACGCACTGACCGATTCAGCTCTAAACTAACATATATTGTATTTGTTTGATAAATATTTAGTGTCTACTGAGAGAAATTACTAAAAATAAAAACAAATATTCAGAATTGAAATACATCCATAAATTATGATGTTTCAGCTTAATGCAAAATGCATCTATAATATTGTATTCATCTCAATACACAAATTGTACCATATTAATTAAAATACACAAATTTAGTCTACAATGACAAATCTCTATAGCGTGCTAAGAGTAATGACTTCATCCCAATAGAGTAATGACTTTAGCCAACATTGGAAGCGCCTTAAGCTATAGACCTAAAATTCCACACCGCGCCACGATTCAGAAGTTCATCTTCCCATATGGATTCCTACAAGCCAAGATTCAAAAATACTCACCAATAAAGTAAAAATAATAACCATAAGAATATGAAGAAAAAAAAATCATTACTCACATTCAAGTTAATATTTACAAGATGACTCTCTTGCATCTCATGAAAAATAGGTGACTGATTAATAGTCGTATCAATTTTAAATGCCTAAAGTAAAAGAGACATAATTTATCATTTTATAAAACCATATTAATCGTAAAAAAAAGTTACAATACTTCATCAACATTGTCAAACACTATATATAATTTGGGCTCTTCCACTATTTGATTATTCCGTTTTTCATTCTCTTCTACGTCATCGTCCGTTTTGTTGTTAGACTAATCATCTATGTCAATATTCATACTTGTAGAGCTAATATCTTTTTCCAATTCCATTGGTAGAACTTGCACGCAACTATAACAATTGAAAAGGAAATTTTTTAAACATTTATTAATGTCTGTACTTCAAGAAATCAAGGAAAAACCCAATTAGACTAGAAATCATACGTAAAGGAAACATATATTCTGTAACCACAAACAAATGTGTCAGATAAATAAAATCCAATTAAACATAAATTAGACAAGAAACACAAAGAAAAAAACTCATATTGATAAAAAATTGTGGAAGGAACTCAATTAAACCCAAAGTAAAAAGTATCATCAACTGAAAGTAGAAATTACTACTTAAAAAAAGACAATACCTCTTTTCTTCTTTTGGGTAGTTCAGTGATCGATTATGGAAGATAACTCAGTCGGCACTCTCTCCCTCTTTATACTTTCTCTATCTAAATGTGTCTTTCTCTTTAATTTAACTGCGTTCTCTGTAGTTTCTCTAAACAATGAAATACCTTAAACTGGAAAGAGAGGAGAATAGGGCAAATAGTTTAAATAAAAAAGACAAAACGAGTGGAAAGAGAGAGGAGAATGGTGCAAAAAAAAATAAAAAGAAAAAAAGGCAAAACAAGTGGAAAGAGAGAAGAATGGGGCAAATAATTTAAAAAAATAAAGAAAGCAAAACGACCAAACTTGTTGCGTTTCAGGAAGGAAGATGGAGAAGAGATGTATGTATAGATTTACTCTTATTAAATTGTGTACTCTCTTATTTTAAGATCCTTAAAGTAAGAGAGTGGGGTGTAATATTGGGGCATGGTTTTATAGGCCCGAGGGATTCAGTGAGGTCTATCCTACGTTGATAAATCTTCCCGCGTGGCAATATATTCTTGTTAGGAGGCTTAACTTTTGAGGGATCTAAAGTCCTAATTGACTTATGATTCCCTTTTTTAATTTGACTTCCTATTTTTAAGGAAACCCAATCTAATTTTATTATGGAGGTGGTATAGTTTAATATTAAATTTAACTTCCCATTTTTTAGGAGATTGACTTTTATCCCAGTATGATAACTGCTATTATAAGGTGTCCTATTCCTACTCAGGGAAGGGCGACGAAAATTGAGAATGTGTGATCAACTATAAATACACGACCATAATTTAGGTTTTAGGTACCTTAAAAGTTATACAACTTACTTTTATTCACTAGAGCAATTACATATCTATATTGTTTACATTTTCTAGCATGTACTTATTCTCACACTAGAGCTATCCTCCGACAGCCCCAACCGTCAGGCTCCTCAATGTGTTTGTTTGTTTCTGTGCAGGATTAAGCTCGTTATTTGATGATTGGATGAGCGGACGGATCTTGGTGTTAACAATGTGCAATTACATGCCAGTTATAATATAATAAATGATCATATGACAATTATAAACAGTTTATAATATAAGATTAATATGCTTTTTTTTCTCTTTTTTGTCATAATAAAAAATAATGAGGATGAAAGAAATAATCTTTTACTATCGGCAGAAAATGGTTAGCACTATATAACTAGTTATTGTAGTATTATTATGTGCTACAGTCATTCTTACAATTATGCAATCATCCACAAAGGTCAAGCAAAAGCAGATAGGTTAAGGGGAGAGAAGGTAATTCAATGAAGCGGAGGGGTTGATCGTGTATGAATAATGATCCATAACATATATTTATTATGGATCAAAAATGGGCATACACCATCTCTATTGTTCAATATAGGAATGAACAGCTGAGATTATAACTGAAAAATTCACCTCTGCTACTAATGTGAATTAATCTAGGTCGTTGGTTCCTATATTGAATGATAGAGATTGTGTATTTCTAATTTTGATCCATAACAAATATATGTTATGGATCATTCTCCTATATATATATATATATATATATATATATATATATATATATATATATATATATCAACCACACTCATCTAAACTAATCTTGCATTTGCACGAAACTAAAGGGATTCCAATGCAGATTGAAAGATCTATAGAGCAATATTATTATTATTATTTATATCTCACAGTTTGAAACTTAGGGTACAAAAGATCTAACCTTAGATGTTGAAAATGGAAGAAATTAAAAGGCAAGCCATATCTCATGCAGTTGTTCACAAGATAACAATTAATTTTCAAATCAAGTAAACAAGAAGTATGACAATCTAATAGGTATACACTCAGTTAATTACGATACATTTAATTAATTCAAGACCAAATTGGGAATTAACATGCATTGTAAGTCTCATGTGGCATAAAAAATTTCCTACCCTTTTCTAATTGGGAACTGACGTTTAGTACTTAAGAACTCAAGACCAATCCTGACAAATTTATCAAATAGCAAGACATGCACTAGTTGATCAAAGGCAACAAACATATTTTACTTCAATTTTATAACGTTACGCACAATATCACTTATAGGATGCATGAACGTATCAAATAGTTCATGAAAAGTGTAGAAATTTTGAGTAATTAATTATATATATAATATGAGAATAGAATTCTATTGGGTTACTCCTCGAATTCTATTTAGAAAATAATTGTTATTATGGAAAGAAATTTGTCCTATTTTTAATAGGATATTTATTATATGTTGGAGTCCAATTATGAGAAGGAATCTTATTTTTCGAAGGAGTTTTATTTTGTAAGTGTCCTATTTTAAATAGGAAGAGAAGAATTGTGGGTACTCTATAAATAGATTATTATGTTGATTTGTTGAAGGGTAGCACAATCAAAAGTCATGTAGCATCCTAAGAGTTAAGAGAGGGTGTGAATGAGTTTTGTGTTTGTGTGAAGGAGAGGGTTTTTGCAGTTTATATATTCCGCGTAAAAAGGTTGTATTATGGGTGGGAGGGTTTTGTATCTTTTAGTCCATGCAAAAAGTTATGTTGCGGTATTGCAGAATCTCAAATTTTAGGGCGTAAAAATTGGGAGGATTATTGTAAGCCCATTATTTTGATATCGTGGAGATTCGGGAGTTTGGTATGTAGTTTTTCCCTTTAAAGGTTTTTCCACATTAAATCTTATGTTGTTTTATCTCTCTTTATTTTATTGTGTGGTTTGTGTGACTTAATTCCCAACAAGTGGTATCGGAGCTAGGTTGATTGGATCTAAGGTAGAGGGAAAATAATCGCATTGGTGTGACAAGTAAAAAGAGTGAATGAAGGACTTGAATTTGAGTTTCATCATGATGCAGATGAATAAGATATTTTGCATGTGATGCCCCCAAAATAGGGTCCACATAACCCAATTTGAGTCGCCAAAACTACATAACACCAAATACAATTTTTCTTATTTACAACTATTATACTGTCGTACAAAATACGACAACACGCATACTGTGAGTTTCAATACAAATAGCGTACCGCATATAGTACGACAATATTCAAACCCAAATTATTAAAATACCGTATAAAATACGACAACACGCGTTTTAAGTCCTCAGTTCAATTATTGATATACTATTTTATAACTTGATGATGACAACAACTAATTCGGACCATCATTCCATTCCCCGACTAGTCCCAACTACTCTCTCATTTCTTGAGAAGAATAATGAAACAAAAAGGAAAAGGGTGAGCTCAGATAGCCAATAAAGAATATCATGACTAAGATAATATAGAATAAATTATCATTAGCCTTCAACAGTGATAAATCAGAGATTTAAAGATAATATAAGTTTTCATTGATAACTGCAGTGGAAGAAACAATCCATTAGAAGAGTCAAGTAGACCATACTGTCTACTATATTTAAAAGTTCATCATCAATATTTTATCTCTGTAACACCAATCAACAGTTCTGTCCATAATCACGGAAATCAACAGTTCATCTTTCTACTACGGGATAAAGATATTCATTTATAACACAATGGTCATGATCATGCCAATCAACAGTCCATCTTTGCACTACGGGTCAAAAAGAACTTTCACCACAAGCCTTTGCATGTAATACCAAATGTCATGATTATATCAATTCACAGTTCCTGATCATAATCATGTCAATCAACGGTTACTCTTTTCACTCCGACCAAAGAGAACTTTTCACCACAATTTAAATCAGAGAATTATGAAAATGATATAAAGGATGAATGGAAAGAATTAATAACAATAAGATCAAGAATAAAAATTAGAGATTTTTAATTAATTTTTCCAGAGTCCAAGAAAGTCTAAATTGTCAACATGATATCCAGAAATTTCATTAGAGTTCAAGAATTGAATAAATAAGGTTTATAATTCAACTATAACATGTAAAACTGATGAATGTGTTTTATACCTACGAATCGGACACCTTTTGGGCTTGATTCTTTGTTAACTTTGAGAATTTTTAGTATCATTTTACTTGTTTTCATGTTTTTGTTGTAGAAACCAGCTTTGGGTGGTGAAAATAGGAAAATTCAGACATAATGGCATTTCTGCAACCTCTAGGCTCTGATGAATTCACTGGGGCGAATCCACAATTCTTTTGAATGTGCTGGGGAGAATTGGCATGACGAATTCGCCGGGGCGAATTTCTTGGAGCATTGAAATCGCTGAGGGCGAATTGGTCAGGGAAAAAAAGTTGCCATGTTTGAGAAGTTTAGTCTGGTAAGGATTCTAGTGGCTGATTTTGGGAAGGAACGAGAGAGATATTAAAGATATATGGAGAGACAGAGAAAGAGGATAACAAATCCTATTTTTGAATCAAGATTATTGAGGATTGAAGTAATTGAGCAAGCAAGAAGTATTCAAGGTGGGAGCGAAAAAAAAAAAAGAAGAAGGATTGCGAACTAATTTTTATTCTCTTTCCCTATCTTCTACTCTTGTATTCTGAATGCTTAATCACTTGTGGATTTTGGATTTTAATTTAATGATGATGAACTAATTTTCTATTTAAGACTATAATAGATCTTATTGTGTAACTGTGATTGACATGCTTCCTTGTTAACTACCATCGTTTATTATCGAATTATCGATAACAATTTGGACTTAATTGATTAATTGTCAGGCCAACCAGTAATTATCGTGATAATCTATATGAAATTGAGAAATGGATTATAGATTTAGATCTGATCATAATAGCATATGGTTGTGTTTTTTGCATGGCGATAGAATTTATCATTTGTATTTAGGATAGAGATATACCTACACACCGCATGTAATCTGATAAAGAACTTGGCCTTTAAATCCTCTTTAATTGTAATTCACATAGAGATATAGTGAATTAGTTAATTAGGGTGTTCATCTTAATTCTATCATTTGTGGATTTAAGTTGATTTATTTCTGGTGCATCGAGAGATGGTTATTTTGAAATACTTTATTTTGTACACTACACAAAGTTATACTATAAAGTTATTTAATAATTATATTAAATAATTTAATTTAAAAATAATTTTAATATTATAAAAGTCATTTTAAATGTAAATAAAGTGTTTAAAGATATTTTAAGTTATAAAATATAACTTTTAATATTTAAAGGATAATTTCATTAATAATTTAATATTAATAATTATTAATTTATTATTAATGATATTAAATTTATTTAATAATTATATTAAATAAATAGTTTAAAAATAGTTTTATTAATTTAAAAATCATTTAAAAAGTATATAAATGAATTAAAAATATTTTAAGTTATAATTAATCACTTTTAATATTTTGATAAGTAGTACATTAATAATTAAATATTAATGATAATTATTTAAAAATAATTTTAAATGTTTTAAAAATCATTTAAGGATAATATTAATACTTTAAAAGTATTTTGAGTTATTATAAATAACTTTGACATTTTGGCAATGGTTTCATTAATAATTTAATATTAATTAAATATTACTGATAAAAAAAATTATTTAATATTTAAATCATTTAATAATGATTCTGGTGTTTGAAAATTCATGATAAATTATAATAAATATTTAAAAAAATTATTATAAGTTATTTAAAAATAATATGACTGATACTAAGTTATAGGATAGAGTCTTAGACTCGATAAATGCCCAATAAAGCTGTCGGTACACCGACACATTTCAGAAATTGATCTGGACTTAAACAATGTGATTAGATAAGTGATTATTTGTGATTCAATGGTTGTTAAACTTACATGACAATGTGATTAGGTTATGTGTTGACTGCAAATAGTAATACAATATGATATCATATGTTATTCTAATCGAACGAATGATCTATTTAATGATAGGACTTGATATAAAAGGTAAATCTAAGTTGTGTAAGCAGCAAACAAGGCAAGTATCTAACCCTTTGCATTTACTTATACAATGGACATCTGTAAGATAATATATGAACTATTCTTTTTATTGTTCAAATATTTTAACCTTTGTATATACTTATGCAATGATTCTGTATAAGTAAGTTATTAAATTATAATCTGTTGTACAAGTTCCCTAATTCTGTCATTGTAGATCAAGATATATATTCTGTTCGTTAATTTCTAAAAATAGTTATACAAGTGTCCTCACTTGGATAATCATTATATTTTATCACAGGTTGATACATACTTATTGGTGTCTAGTATGTATACGTTGAATTAAAAGCTATCTAAGCTATTTGATCGGGCTAGACACAAACTTAAAAGTGTTGTTGAACAAAATAAGGACTTTATTGTTATCCAACTGAATTATTTTGGTTCGGATTCTAGACTGGTATGAACATCCCAAATATGGGAAACTTTTATGCGCCTAAAGCGGATATGCTGGACGAAAATATCGTCCTTTAATGTAGTATTGATCAATACAGGGGATAACAGGCTGATCACCCTCGAGCCCGTAAGTTATGACGATTTACAGATGAAGTTCTGTTTAACCTTTTTGAAAATAGAAAACAATGTTCATAGTCTGTCAACTGATCCTCATTCATAGTCAGTACGTAGTTTCAAAAAAAAATTTGAAATCGAAATGATATGTTGTTTATTATTGGTTCAGCTTACTTTACAACTGTTGATTCGTTGTAGAAGTATCGTTCAAAGAAAATATTTAATTCGTTCAGCTAACTGTTAATGTTTTCATTACTTGCTGGGCACTCAAATGCTCATCATTGCTTAATTTAAATATTTTCAGCTAAGTGTGATCAACCTGAAGGCTCTGCCAAGCACAAAGGGAAAGGAAATGTCGCTGAATGAATGATAATTCTATCTTTTGTAATAACTAGACTTTATTAGGATAATGATGATATATATATTAATTATCAGGTAATGTAACGAATGTTTAAAGGTTTCGTACTTGGGATTGAAAACTCTGATAATATGTAAATTAAATTTTATAATCTATATTATTGTTATTATTATTAGTTATATTCTGCTCATAGAATGGTATCGTGAAGCACAGAGTTCGGGTTTTAAGTACCTGAATTTAGGGGCATCACAGTATGGTATCAGAGCTTAGGGTTAAAAACCTTAGGTGGGATAGACCTTAGGCTATAACCTTAGAACAGAGGGAAACGTTGAAAATATAAATAACTCGTATAGAGTTTAAAAAGAGATGAATTGAATGAATTCATCGTCAAACAAAATAAAAATTAACCTATATAAAACTATTGTTTGTTATGTGTATATATTATATGTTAATCAAGATAATTTATGTGTGTAGATGTCAGGTGAAAAAGGATTAGGATACCCTCGAATCGTAAAGAAGGAGCCAATATCAAAGCCAATAGCTGAAATAGAGGCTCAAAGTGAAGGCAACCTCGATGAGGTAGTTATTGTGGAAAACGTAATACCAGATCCGAAAATGGTGGAATTGACAGATAGTGATTCGGACACTGAAGTTAGAGCTGATCAAGCATCAACCGAAGTACAGAATCTACGGGACCAGGTTTCCTCTTTGGAAAAGTTGTGGGAAGTAGAAAAACTACTAAATAGCCAACTACGGAAAGCATTAATCGAAACAATGAAAGAACAAGATAAGCTTAAAATCCAAATTGACCAAATTAGAGCTAAAAGCAACAAAGCGTGCGCAGCTCCGAGCGAGAAGGGAAAAAGAAAGATAAAGGACTGTGATATAGGAAATCCTGATAACAACCAAGGAAAAATTAATCGAATAGAAAGGTGTGCAAATTGTGACAAGAAACATGAAGGTGTATGCAGGAAAGGGGAAAATATTTCCTACAATTGCGGACATGAGGGACATTTCTCTCCTCATTATCCCAATCCAAAGCAATGTGTCTATTTTATTTGTGGGATAGAAGGTCATCAGGTAAAAAGTTGTCCAAGATCAAGAAAAAGGCGTAGTGAATAGGAAGTATAGGTTCTGTGGTGTAGGTGTGTTTAATGTAATATTTGTAATATGTATGTCTGTGTAATGTAATATTCTCAACTTTTGTATAAGTCAAGGCTGTAAATTCTGACTTTTGTGGTCACAAAGGGATAGCAGTATGGGCTATGCTATGTAAATTACTACGAATTAAGGAATATGAACTTATGTTTGAATAATGAAACAAGTTTAATATATTAAACTTATATGATAAGGTTTAGAATGTAAGTTAAATTATATTTTATTTAATCAGATAATGTCGCCAAGACGTCAAACTAGAAATCAAAGGGCAGAAGAATCTGTCAATAATGTTGGGGGACAACAACCAGATCCAATGCAGCAATTTACAAACATGGTAGCTCATGCAATGCAACAAGGAATTCTAGCCGTAGGGAACCAGCCAGACAACCGCTTGGCAAACTTCAAGGACTTCAAGGCTGTGGGACCGTCAGAATTCAAAGGTACAACTGACCCTGTTGAAGCCCAAACTTGGGTTAAGGAAGTTGAAAAGGCGTTCGTTATAGCTAGGGTAGCTGAGGGGCAAAAGAGAGCTTTTGCCACCTACATGATGAAGGGTGAGGTAAATTTTTGGTGGGAAGCGAATCAGGCGAGGGCAGGAGCAGGTGTAGTTTCTTGGGAAAGGTTTAAAACTTTATTTTTTGAAAACTATTTTTCATCTAGTATGCAAGCTAGGATGGAGGTAAAATTTCTGGAATTGAAGCAGGAAAATATGGCAGTGTCAGAATACGCCGCTAGGTTTAATGAGTTGGCTAGATTTGCCCCGCATCAAGTTGATACGGAGGCTAGAAAAGCGAGAAGGTTTGAGCTGGGATTAAAACCCTTGCTCTACAATAAGGTGGTAGTATTATAAATCCCTACATTTGTAGCACTCATGGAGAAATCTATTATTGATGAGGAAGGGAATGAGGCCATGAGCCTCTACAACAAGGAAAGAAGGAACAAGGGTAAGGTTGAGGGAGCTGGGAAGGTAGAAATTAACAGTGGGAATAGGAATGAAAAGAGGAAAGGAAACAACTTTGGGGGTATGCAGGTGAAGCAGGAAGGTACAAAGAAGAAGCAGGTGGTGCAATGTGGGAACTGTGGAAAGAACCATTTGGGGGATTGTCTGAAAGGTAAATTTGTATGTTTTAAGTGTGGGCAGGAGGGTCATATCTCTCCCAACTGCCCCAATCCTAGAAGTATTAGTGGGTGTTTTCTGTGCAGATCAAAGGAGCATAAGGTGAAGGACTGTCCGAAAAGGAGGACGGAGGCAGAAAGCGTGAACATGGGGAAAAGCGGCGAAACTTTAGCAATCACGGGACCAACATCATCTAGCAAGCCGACAAAATCTACTGCAAGGCTCTTCAACATGACTGTCCAGGATACAAAAGCAACTGGTGGTGCAACTCCAGGTATTATTCGTATAAATTTTATTTTCTTATGCATGATTATCCTAATTATAGTAAATTATTTTATAAAAAAAATTTGAAGGAGGAATTTGAGTTCTTTTAGATATTAAATTTTCGTTTAATCAGCAAACATTATGTGAATAGTTAAAGATCAGTTCGATTAAATTATGATCGAGATCTACTTGCAATGATTGTGTATGCTATGTACCCGTGTATGTATAGGTTTTAAAACGGTGATTCCGGGGACGGAATCTTTATAAGGGAAGGTGAATGTAACAACCCGATATTTTCTATATAAATTAAATCAAAAAAATTTCGTATAATTTTTTTTTTAAAGATGAGGATTTGTACAAGATATTGTGCGTATGTATTTATGTGATAAATAAAAATATATTTATTACATGAATAATTAAAAATAATTTTATTTCAAAATTATTGATTATTATAAAGTATATTCTTATAATAATTAATTTTATAGTAGAAATATTTTTATTATTTATTTTTTATGAAAATATAAGTATATATTATTTAAATAATATATGAAATGGTTTTTAGAATTATTATAATAATTATTTATGTTATTATATGAATTTATGTAAGATTAATTGAGTTAATTATTTTTTTACTTAATTAATATGGTTATATATGAATAATAAATCAGATATGGAATCTAAACCCTAATTTTAGATTTTTATTAAGGAATGAGAATAATAATATAATAATATTATATTTTGATTTTTCATTGCTATAAATATGTACTGTATGTACGTATTGATAATGGTTGGTCAATTATAGAAAATCCTAATAAATTTTGGAAACCCTAATTAACTAGAAACCCTAATTCTAAAATTAGTAATCCTAATTTGCTAAATTGGTAACCCTAATTTGTTAATTGTAAGCTAAATGCTAATTAATGGATACTAAAACACTAATGTTCATGTATAGTGTAATTAGATAATTAATCATAATTAGAAAACCCTAATTTTCAAAAATTAGAAAGTTATTTTTTTGTATTTTTTTTAAACTCTAAAGTATATTTCTAGAATGTAATTGTTGGAAAACCTAAGAGTTAAACCCTAAGGGTCAAACCCTAAGAATTTGCCAAATGACAAGAATGCCATTAAATTAGAAAATCAAAAGACCAAATTACCCCTTGCATTATTGAAGTCTAACAAGTAGGTTTTGATAATAGGAGGAGTTGGTGACCTAATGTAACAACTCTCTTGACTTAAAATTGACAGCACATGAGCTCTAGATCAGCCAATACATGTATCTACCACTTATATATATAGATTGAGAGAGAGAAAATTGAACATTCATGCTCATTTTTGTAACAACTCTCAACCTAAGCTCTCTCAAGCTCTCACCTCCGAAATTCAGTAGCATATCAGTCCCATATCAAAGCCCCACTATTACACATCACAAATCAGTAGCCTAAAAATCAGAATTGATCATTAAAGGTATAAAAACCCTAGCTATAATCTGACCCAAAAAAAATCTGTTGTTAGATGTTAGATTTTTTTATTAAACATGTTATATAAGGTGTATATAGATGATCTAGGTTGCTAGATGTTAGATTCATAACATCTAGAGGCTCGGATTTGAAGATTTACAAAATCTGGAAAAATAAAATTTTGTTGTCTGACAATGAATGTCAGGCCTTGTAGATCTGTTTCTGTGTTTTGTTTTTGTGTTTTTAAGCCTTAATCTAGTAGTATGCCATGCGACCTTTGATCTGAAGCTGGAATCAAACTCAGATCATAAGCTGGTTGAAAGTTATTAGTGGTCAAACCACGTTGACCGGTCACGACCGGGTGTTTCTGGGTAACCCAGAACCAGCCTGACAACATTTTTATTCGACCAGATCTGTCAGTGTGTGTATGTTATGGTTCTGTTGATGTATCTAAGTTGTAGTATGTAGGTTATACTACATGTTTATGGCTTAAAATTGCCTTATAATTAAACTTGGTGATTGTAGTGGACGGTCAAACTAGGCAAGTCGAGCATGTTCTCTTTTTTCTGGGTAACCCAGAAAACATATGAACATGTCGACTGACATGGTTTGACCGGGTCTTAACTTTTGATTTTGTTCATGATATTTGTATTTTATGTAATATATCTCCTCTCTTGCATTCTAGCTACAACCTGGAACCTTTAGATCACAAAACTATTGCATGTAAAGCAAGTTGTGGAAGCCCAAAGTAGGCCTCAGGAACTGTTCTTCATTTTTGGGTAACCGAAAAATAAAGAACAGGTCTGACAGCCACTTTGCAGGCTTATATCTTCTGATTGTGATGCTGTTTGATCGTGTTTCTAGTTGGGTCTTGTAGTGTTACATTTGTGCTACACGATCTGACCAGAAACATGTCCTCAAACATCATGATCTGATTAGTGTGCATGGTCAAACATGCATGCTCGGTAACTGACATGGTGATCTAGGTTTGAATGAAGAACACGAAGAACACCTACAACGACGGTTCTGTCGCTATAGGTGGTCTTTAGCGACAGTTTCCTTATAAAATTAATTATTTTAATTAATTAAATTAAAAAAATAATTTTTAATTATTAAAAATACCAAATAAATTATTTAAAATAATTTTAAATTCTAAAAATTAGTTTTTAATTATTTTAAGTATATTTCATAAATATTTAATATTTTTAAAATATTATTGCTATTTAATTTATTTAATTATAATATTAAATAAATTAGTTAAAAATGATTTTAATTCTTGAAAAATCATTTAAAATTATATTATGATATAAGAAAATATTTTAAGTTATTTTTAATGACTTTTAATATTTTGTGATAAATTTTATTAATTATAATTAAGTTAATTACTAAATTAATTAAATAAATTAAATAAAAAATAATTTTATTATATTAAAAATCATTTTAAATAATAATAAGGTATTTAAAAATATTTTAAGTTACAAAATATAACTTTCAATATTTAAAGGTAAATTTTATTAATTGATTATTATTAATGATATTAAAGTTATTTAATAATTATATTAAATAATTTAATTTAAAAATAATTTTAATATTATAAAAATCATTTTAAATAAAAATAAAGTATTTAAAGATATTTTAAGTTATAAAATATAACTTTTAATATTTAAAGGATAATTTTATTAATAATTTAATATTAATAATTATTAATTTATTATTAATGATATTAAATTTATTTAATAATTATATTAAATAAATAGTTTAAAAATAGTTTTATTAATTTAAAAATCATTTAAAAAGTATATAAATGAATTAAAAATATTTTAAGTTATAATTAATGACTTTTAATATTTTGATAAATAGTACATTAATAATTAAATATTAATGATAATTATTTAAAAATAATTTTAAATGTTTTAAAAATTATTTAAGGATAATATTAATACTTTAAAAGTATTTTGAGTTATTATAAATAACTTTTATATTTTGGCAATGGTTTCATTAATAGTTTAATATTAATTAAATATTAATGATAATAAAATTATTTAATATTTAAATCATTTAATAATGATTCCGGTGTTTGAAAATTCATGATAATTTATAATAAATGTTTAAAAAAATTATTATAAGTCATTTAAAAATAATATGACTGATACTAAGTTACAGGATAGAGTCTTAGACTCGATAAATACCCAATAAAGCTGTCGGTACACCGACACATTTTAGAAATTGATCTGGACTTAGACAATGTGATTAGATAAGTGATTATTTGTAATTCAATGGTTGTTAAACTTACATGACAATGTGATTAGGTTATGTGCTGACTGCAAATAGTAGTACAATATGATATCATATATTATTCTAATCAAACGAATGATCTATTTAATGATAGGACTTGATATAAAAGATAAATTTAAGTTGTGTAAGCAGCAAACAAGGCAAGTATCTAACCCTTTGCATTTGCTTATGCAATGGACATCCGTAAGATAATATATGAACTATTTTTTTTATTGTTCAAATATTTCAACCTTTGTATATACTTATATAATGATTCTGTATAAGTAAGTTGTTAAATTATAATTTGTTGTACAAGTTTCCTAATTCTGTCATTGTAGATCAAGATATATATTCTATTCGTTAATTTTTAAACAAGGTTATACAAGTGTCCTGACTTGGATAATCATTATATTTTATCACAATTTGATACATACTTATTGATGTCCAGTATGTATACGTTGAATTAAAAGCTGTCTAAGCTATTTGATCTGGCTAGACACAAACTTAAAAGTGTTGCTGAACAAAATAAGAACTTTATTGTTATCCAACTAAATTATTTTGGTTTGGATTCTAGACTGGTATGAACATCCCAAATATGGAAAACTTTTATGCGCCTAAGGCGGATATGCTGGACGAAAATATCGTCCTTTAATGTAGTATTGAACAATACAGGGCATGACATGCTAATCACCCTCGAGCCCATAAGTTATGACGGATTACAGATGAAGTTTTGTTTATCCTTTTCGAAAATAGAAAATAATGTTCATAGTCTGTCAACTGATCCTCATTCATAGACAGTACGTAGTTTCAAAAAAAAATTGAAATCGAAATGATATGTTGTTTATTATTGGTTCAACTTACTTTACAATTGTTGATTCGTTGTAGAAGTATCGTTCAAAGAAAATATTTAATTCGTTCAGCTAACTGTTATTGTTTCCGTTACTTGTTGGGCACTCAAATGCTCATCCTTGCTTAATTTAAATATTTTCAGCTAAGTGTGATCAACCTGAAGGCTCTGCCAAGAACAAAGGGAAAGGGAAAGTCGCTGAATGAATGATAATGATATCTTTTGTAATAACTAAACTTTATTAGGATAATGATGATATATATTAATTATCAGGTAATGTAACGTGTGACGCCCCCAAAATAGGTATACAACACCCATTCTGAGTCGTCAAAATACATGGTACAGAAACAACTACAACTTTATTAATACAACATAAAAACTGTGAGTTTAAATATAAATATTGTCATCTAGACAATATCCACAGTCAAATAAGTCCTCATTGCAATTATTGATATATTATTTTACAAAAATAGTGAGAACTACTAAAACAACTTTCTAGAACTTTCATTCCATACCCCGACTAGTACTCGCTACATTCTCGCCTCCTGAGAAAAAAAATAGAATAAAAAGGAAAAGGGTGAGCTCAACTAGCCCAGTAAAGAATATTATGACAAAGATAATATAGAACAAATTATCATTAGTCCTCAACAGGAAAAAATTTAATAGAATACAATAGACAACAAATTTTAAATCAATATTCGCAGCAGAAATAATAATTCACTAGAAGAGTTATGTAGAGTATGAAATCTACTATCATCTATAAATTTAAAAGTCCATCATCAATATTTTATCCCTGTAACATCAATCAACAAATATCTTGAATCAAATATTTATCTTTGCACTATAGGCCAAAGATATTCATCAGTTGGTCATGTTCATCTCAACACATGTTCATCTTTGCACTACGGGCCAAAGATATTCATCATAAAATCATTAATCTTTGCACTACAGGCCAAAGATATTCAATTATATTATCATTTAAGACTGAGAATGATGAAAAATATTTTAAAGAAAACGAATCTAGTGAAACAAAATAATAAATATTAAGGATTCGTATTTCAGCTATTCCATGTCCAAAAATATCTCATAAATAATTATAGTGGAGTAAAATTCAAGAATGATCAAAACATAGATGCAATCAAAGCTAGTATCCATAATAGATATTTTGGACAAAAAGAAGAAAATTTTATTTTTCGATGAATAGTGTCGTATTCATGAATAGTGCCGTATACGTGAATAGTAATCCCGACACAAAAAGTTCTAAATTTGATAAAAAGTTCAGATCGATACTTCGGCATAATAATATTGAAGAAAATAATATCATTTAAGAAGAAATAACATCCCTTACCTCGTAAAAATAGTACTTCTAGTTGAAACACCGGAAATAGGCTATGACTTAAACTTGCATCGTATAGCAATACTCCAAATATTAAAATACTCACAAGAATATGCTCAATATATCGAGAGAGAAAGAGAGAGAAAACTTCAATTTCTGGTGTGATTTTCAATTCTAACCTAAGCACCTTGTTTATAGGAAAATGCTTAGAATACCAAAACAGAAAATTTAATATAATATAAATATATATATACAAATTTCCTACGTACACCTTTGGCAACTGAAATCAGCCCCTAGCGCATGTTAATGATGCTTTCAAAATGTAAAAACGTTTTTATTAATAAAAATAAATAAAACTTCTAAAAATCAATTATTTCGGAACTTCAGAACTTCAATAATTCATAATAAATATCTCTTTTTTCAGAAAAATTCAAACCACATATCTTTTACATAGAAAATTTCATTATCTACAACTTTGCAGAAGAAAATTTTTCCAAATTCCAAACAGAAATTGACCGAAACCCATAAACGGACGATTCTACAGGCTATAATCAAATTTCAATCAAGAAATGGACCCACAGACATGTTTAACATGTTTTAAACATCTTTTACAACAAAAATACTCTTTCTCCTCGTATACTTATATATCCTACATTTATTGTAAAAATATCATCATTATTATATTATAATAATATAATAAAATATTATTTTATCAGAAAAGATAAAATATCGATTTTTAACAATTGTCACTTTAAAAATTTTCTTCATCTATATCCACATAAAATGAATATTTTTTCCATCATATAAATTAATAATTAATTATTCACAAATAATATTACCGAATCACAATACTGACAACCAGGCAGTTCCCAGAAAAGAGGGGGTTTTCCAATAAGGATTTCTCCTTACTGGCGCGTAATTAGATGATCAAATCTCTCCTCAGACAGAACTTTCTAGACATTGCCAATAATGTTATCTAATAATATTATTCAGATAATATGAATTATTGCTTCGATAATGGAAAATATTGTGTAGTGACAATTATTGAAACAACAGTAATATAAAATATCAACGCAACAATTATTGAATCAATAAAATAAAATACTGAACAGTAATTACTGTAACAATTATTGAGTAGTGTCTTCTTACGTAAGAATCAATAATTGGTGCAATACCGTGTGCTACTGTGCAACAACGCGTATTACTGTGTTTTAACCACCGGGTATTCCAACAGTATTAACGGTAACAACTACGCCGTTATTTATAAACAACTTATACTTGTCATTTTCTTTATCCAATCTCTTTCCGTTATGGGGCCCACAAAAGACTGCGCCGTCGTACGAATATTCCCCGACAAGAAGAATATTCCACGACTAAACGAATATTCCCCGACAACAATGAATATTTTATAACCACTTGCTTATTTAAAATATTTGCGCATTTTACCCATAACTAACCTCATTAATCAATTCAATCCTTACTATTTCAAAATAATAAATAGAGGAAATTAAATTTTATTTATTAATAATTTTGGGTCTTACAACCTCCCCTCCTTATGAAATTTTGTCCTCAAAATTGACGTACGTACCTGGTGTTTCGAAAAGATAAGGATACCTCGCTTTTATTTCCGTTTCCAACTCCTAGGTCATTTTCTCAATAGCATGGTTCCTCCATAAAACTTTAACTTGTGGTATGACCTTTGTGCGTAGGACATGCTCTTTCCTATCTAAGATCTTGACAGGTATCTCTTTGTACGTTAAGTCTTCGGCTATCTCGTCCGGCTATAACTCAATAACGTGGTTTGGGTCTTTCACATATTTACGTAGCACAGATATAAGAAAAATATTATGAACACGAGACATACTTGGAGGTAACGCGAGTCTATGGGCCACATTTCCTACTCGATCAAAAATCTGAAATGGACCAATAAATCGTGGATTGAGTTTTTCTCTCCTTTCAAATCTTGTAACTCCCTTCCATGGAGCAACTCGCAACAATACATGATCCTCAATACTAAATTCCACGTCCTTTCGATGAAGATCCGCATAACTCTTTTGTCGATCCTGTGCCGTTTGTATACGTTGTCGAATCATTTAGATCTTTTCCGTAGTCATACGTACCAACTCGGGTCCCAACAATGTTGCTTCTCCCACCTCATCCCAACATATTGGAGACGACACTTTTGTCCATATAATGCTTCAAATGGAGTCATACCTATACTTGCCTGATAACTGTTGTTGTAAGAGAATTCCACCAATGATAGGTACTTATCCCAACTCCCTTTGAAATCTAGGACACAAAGTCTTAATAGATCTTTAAGAGTTTGAATAGTCCTCTCTGATTGTCCGTCTGTTTGAGGATGGTATGCCGAACTAAATCGTAAATTCGTGTCGATAGCTTTTTGCAAGCTAACCCAAAATCTTTAAGTGAATCTTGGGTCACGATCAAAAACTATGGATACTGGCATGCCATGCAATCTCACAATCTCATCTACGTACATACGAGCAAGACGTTCAAGGGAATAAGTCTCCTGTATCGGCAAGAAATGAGCAGACTTGGTTAATCTATCAACAATAACCCAAATAGCATTTATGCCTTGAGAAACTGTGGGAAGACCCGTAACAAAATCCATGGTAATGTATTCCCACTTCCATTTTGGAATCTCAAGTAGTTGCAATGGGCCCTTAGGCACTTGATGCTCCGCCTTTACACGTTGACAAGTTAAACACCTCGAGATAAACTTTGCAATCTCTCTCTTCATATTGTTCCACCAAAAATGTATGTCGAAGATCACGATACATTTTGGTACTTCCAGGATGGATTGCAAATGGTGTATTGTGTGCCTCCATCATGATCTTGTACTTCAAATCAGAATCTTTAGGAACACAAAGTCTGGAGTGGACTCGAAGTATTCCTTCTTCATCGATTCTTTCTTCTGGAATAGTACCTTCTTGCACTTTCTTCTTCATACGCACCAGCTCCGGGTCTGTGGCTTGAGCAACTTTAACTTTTTCGATTAAAGTTGGTTCTATACATATACTTGACATCATTGCATAGGTCCCCGGATTCTTGAATTCTATCTTCATCTTTTGTAAATCACACCAAATGGGTCTTTGTGTTGACAACAACGCACTTTTTCCCGCGTATGATCTTCTACTCAATGCGCCGGCTACCACGTTCGCTTTTCCAAGATGGTATTGAATGGTATGGTCATAGTCTTTCAACAGCTCGAGCCAACGTCGTTGCCGCATGTTGAGTTCTTTTTGGGTGAAAAAATATTTGAGGCTTTTATGGTCTAAATATATCTCTACTTTCTCCCCATATAGATAGTGCCTCCAGATCTTTAGCTCGAAAATGACTGCTGCCAACTCTAGATCATGAGTAGGATAATTCCTCTCATATTCTTTAAGTTGTCGTGAGCCATAGGCTATAACTTTTCCACGTTGCATGAGAACACATCCTAGCCCTTTGCCTGAAGCATCGCTGTAGATAATAAATCCATCCGAACCAGATGGTATGGTCAAAACAGGTGCCGAAATGAGTCTCCTCTTAAGCTCTTGGAAACTCTTCTCGCATTCCTCGCTCCATACAAATTTACTATCTTTTCGAGTCAGCTGAGTTAATGGAGTAGCGATTCGAGAAAATCCTTCCACGAGTCTCCGATAATAACCAGCTAAGCCTAGAAAGCTACGTATTTCGGTTACTGACTTCGGTTGTTTCCAACTTTATATTGCTTCAATCTTCGTCGGGTCAATAGATACTCCATGTTTTGACACCACATGCCCAAGGAATGCTACTTCCTCAAGTCAGAACTCGCATTTCTTTAACTTGGCATATAACTTGTGTTCACGAAGCCTTTGGAGTACCAGCTTCAAATGGTGCTCATGATCTTCATGACTTTTGGAATATATGAGGATGTCATCAATAAAAACAACAACGAACTGATCCAAATATTCCTTGAATACTCGGTTCATCATATCCATGAAAGCCGCAGGAGTATTAGTCAATCCAAAAGACATGACTAAGAATTCATAATGCCCATACCGAGTTCTAAAGGTAGTCTTTGGAATATCCTCAGTTCTAATCTTCAGCTGATGATATCCAGAACGAAGATTGATTTTTGAAAAGAATTGTGCTCCTTGTAACTGGTCAAACAGGTCATCAATATGAGGTAGCGGATACCTATTCTTGATAGTGACATGGTTTAATTCTCGATAGTCGATACAAAGTCGCATACTCCCGTCTTTCTTCTTTACGAATAAAACAGGAGCACCCCAAGGAGATGTACTAGGACGAATGAAACCGATGTCCAACAACTCCTGTAATTGGACCTTTAACTCCTGAAGTTCAATAGGAGCCATTCAATATGGGGTTTTAGAAATGGGCTTTGTACCAGGTTCAAGATCTTTAAAGAATTCAACTTCACGTTCTGGCAGTAGACCGGGAAGTTCTTCAGAAAATACGTCAGGAAAGTCAATAACAATAGGAATATTATTCAAATATGACGTGTCTTTATTCAAAATCATAACATGGGCTAAGAAAGCTTGACATCCGTTTTTTAATAAACGAATAGCTTTATGACTTGATATAACAGTGTTTAATTTTAATGGCTTAGTTGCTTGAATTCGCACAACAGGTTGCTTAGGAATATGAAAACTAACAACCTTACGAAAGTAATCAATTTTGGCATGATGAGTAGTTAACCAATCAATCCCTAAAATCACGTCAAATGCAAGTATCTTTACAGAGATAAGGTCAACAGGTAAAGTGATGGTGTCAACTTGGATCAAACAAGATTTATAAATAGTGGATGTGATGAAAGTTTCTCCTAACGGAGTTTCAACAGATAAGTCAAAGTCCAATTTCTCAGGTGTCAAGTTTAAACGTTGAGCACAAGCAGGAAAAATAAATGAATGGGTAGCACCGGTATCTAGTAAGGTATAAACTTCGCAAGAATTTATGATTAGCTTACCCGTGATCACCTCATTTGGGTTTCTCGCATGTTGACCAGTCACGACAAATGCTCTTTCAGGAACCATTGACTTTGACTTTTTTAGGACAGTCTTTTGAGTCACCATCCCCGCTGGACTTGGTTTCGCTACAGTGCAATCTCGAGCGATATGTCCTTCCTTTCCACAGTTATAACATACCTTAAACTGTTGTGGGCAGTTTGGGCTGATATGTCCTTCTTTTTTGCACTTATAGCATATAACCGGTGGTCGTTCTCCTCCCTTGGAACCAGTTGCTGCTGGTGCTGATGTCTTCGTATTGTCATTGTTGAATCTCTTCTTTTTTAAAATCTCCTCCCGACTCGTTTCTTCTATTCTCATGGCCATGATTACCACCAGAGTGGTTGCTGCTCTTGTCTGTATTTTTCCTTCTCCGCTGATTGTCGTTGTTCAGATGACTGCTGTCACCGGTATGATCCTGGTTGTGGTCCCTCGGTTGAACGTACTCGTTATCTCGCTCTAATAATTGAACCCTGTTGAAAACATCTGAATAGTGAGAAAATTTATGTGAAATGAGATATTGACGTATGCCGGGTTTCAAACCTCTCAGAAACATCCGTGTCATACGTTCCTCATTGTCCACCAAATGAGGTGCAAACCTGGATAACTCTGTAAACTTCACCTCGTACTGGGATACCGTCATGTTGTTTTGTTTCAATCTAATAAACTCTACCTCCTTCATATGACAAACACTTTCAGGAAAGTATTTGTCATTGAACAGTTTCTGAAATGTCTCCCAAGACATGCTGAGCGCGGCTGGATGGGCACACTTTACAGTTTCCCACCAGTAATCTGCCTCATTACGGAACATAAAGGTGGCGAATGGAACCTTCTGTTCTTCCGTGCATCCCAAGAAATCGAATATCTTGGTAATTTATTTGACCCACGTCTCCGCCTTAATCGGATCCGGCTTTCCCCAGAATTCTGGTGGTCCCAACTCCTTAAACTGCTTGGCTGTGACAAACCGTGAATTACTATCATTTCCTCCTGTATTTTGAACACGAGTCTCCCTCTTCTGATTTTGCATGAACTGCAAAAAGCTTCTAAACATCCCATTGTTCATCATCTGCTCAATGGTGTTGTTCACAGGAGGAACATTGCCAGCCTGTTGCACGTTCTCCTCGTTGGTGAGTACAGGTGTCTCCACGGTTTCGTTTACTCAACTGTTCATATTCTCAGTTGCCATTCTTAAATACTGTCATAAAACAAGGGTTAATTAAATAAATTAACAAATCACATAATACCCTTATATTATGATTGACCAACAAATAAGCTTAGGTATGACACACTAGCGAATGATTTACTCGTCTATCCCCTCCTAGTACTATTCCCCGATCTCCGCCAGAGACCATATCCCTAAGCTCTGATACCAACTGTGACGCCCCCAAAATAGGTATACAACACTCATTCTTAGTCGTCAAAATACATGGTACAGAAACAACTACAACTTTATTAATACAACATAAAAACTGTGAGTTTAAATATAAATATTATCATCTAGACAATATCCACACTCAAATAAGTCCTCATTGCAATTATTGATATATTATTTTACAAAAATAGTGAGGACTACTAAAACAACTTTCTAGAACCTTCATTCCATACCCCGACTAGTACTCGCTACATTCTCGCCTCCTGACAAGAAAAATGGAACAAAAAGGAAAATGGTGAGCTCAACTAGCCCAGTAAAGAATATTATGACTAAGATAATATAGAACAAATTATCGTTAGTCCTCAACAGGGAAAAATTTAATAGAATACAATAGACAACAAATTTTAAATCAATATTCGCAGCGGAAATAATAATTCACTAGAAGAGTTAAGTAGAGTATGAAATCTACTATCATTTATGAATTTAAAAGTCCATCATCAATATTTTATCCCTGTAACATCAATCAATAAACATCTTGAATCAAATATTCATCTTTGCACTATAGGCCAAAGATATTCATCAGTTGGTCATGTTCATCTCAACACCTGTTCATCTTTGTACTACGGGTCAAAGATATTCATCATAAAATCATTAATCTTTGCACTACAGGCTAAAGATATTCAATTATATCATCATTTAGGATTAAGGATGATGAAAAATATTTTAAAAAAAACGAATCCAGTGAAACAAAATAATAAATATTAAGGATTCGTATTTCAGCTATTCCATGTCCAAAAATATCTCATAAATAATTATAGTGGAATAAAATTCAAGAATGATCAAAACATGGATACAATCAAAGCTAGTATCCATAATAGATATTTTGGACAAAAAGAAGAAAATTTTATTTTTCGGTGAATAGTGCCGTATTCGTGAATAGTGCCGTATACGTGAATAGTAACCCCGACATAAAAAGTTCTAAATTTGATAAAAAGTTCAGATCAATACTTCGGCATAATGATATTGAAGAAAATAATATCATTTAAGAAGAAATAACATCCCTTACCTCGTAAAAACAGTACTTTTAGTTGAAACACCGGATATAGGCTATGACTTAAACTTGCACCGTATAGCAATACTCCAAGTATTAAAATACTCACAAGAATACGCTCAATATATCGAGAGAGAAAGAGAGAGAAAACTTCAGTTTCTGGTGTGATTTTTAATTCTAACCTAAGCACCCTGTTCATAAGAAAATGCTTAGAATACCAAAGCAAAAAATTTAATATAATATAAATATATATATATATACAAATTTCCTACGTACACCTTTGGCAACTGAAATCAGCCCCTAGCACATGTTAATGATGCTTTCAAAATGTAAAAATGTTTTTATTAATAAAAATAAATAAAACTTCCAAGAATCAATTATTTCGGAACTTCAGAACTTCAATAATTCATAATAAATAGCCCTTTTGTCAGAAAAATTCAAACCACATATCTTTTACATAGAAAATTTCATTATCTACAACTTTGCAGAAGAAAATTTTTCCAAATTCCAAACAGAAATTGACCGAAATCCATAAACGAACGATTCTACAAGCTATAATCAAATTTCAGTCAAGAAATGGGCCCACAGACATGTTTAACATGTTTTAAACATCTTTTGCAACAAAAATACTCTTCCTCCTCATATACTCATATATCCTACATTCATTGTAAAAATATTATTATTATTATATTATAATAATATAATAAAATATTATTTTATCAGAAAAGATAAAATATCGATTTTCAACAATTGTCACTTTAAAATTTTTCTCCATCTATATCAACATAAAATGAATATTTTTTCCATCATATAAATCAATAATTAATTATTCACAAATAATATTTCCGAATCACAATACTGACAACCAGGCAGTTTTCAAGAAAGAGGGAGCTTTCCAATAAGGATTTCTCCTTACTAGCGCGCAATTAGATGACCAAACCTCTCCTTAGACAGAACTTTCTAGACATTGCCAATAATGTTATTTAATAATATTATTCAGATAATATGAATTATTGATTCGATAATGGAAAATAATGTGTAGTGACAATTATTGAAACAACAGTAATATAAAATATTAACGCAACAATTATTGAATCAATAAAATAAAATATTGAACAGTAATTACTGTAATAATTATTGAGTAGTGCATTCTTACGTAAGAATCAATAATTGGTGCAATACCGTGTGCTACTGTGCAACAACACGTATTATTGTGTTTTAACCACCGGGTATTCCAACAGTATTAACGATAACAACTACGCCGTTATTTATAAACAACTTATACTTGTCGTTTTTTTCATCCAATCTCTTTCCGTTATGGGGCCCACAAAAAACTACGCCGTCGTACGAATATTCTCCGACAGGAAGAATATTCCACGACCAAACGAATATTCCCCGACAACAATGAATATTTTATAACCACTTGTTTATTTAAAATATTTGCGCATTTTACCCATAACTAACCTCATTAATCAATTCAACCCTTACTATTTCAAAATAATAAATAGAGGAAATTAAATTTCATTTATTAATAATTTGGGGTCTTACATAACGAATGTTTAAAGGTTTCATACTTGGGATTGAAAACTCTGATAATATGTAAATTATATTTGATAATCTATATTATTGTTATTATTATTAGTTATATTCCACTCATAGAATGGTATCGTGAAGCACTGAGTTCGGGTTTTAAGTACCTGAATTTGGGGGTGTCACAAATATAGCACATATAAATCATATCTAGGGATATTATAAACATAACATGACATATAAATCCTTTAGAATCTAGATATCCATGTGATGCAACTAGATTTTGAAAATATGTTCAAGTTTGCTTTTGAAACCGATTTAAACTTGAACAATGCCATTCAACACATATAATGTGACGCCCCCAAAATAGGTATACAACACCCATTCTGAGTCGCCAAATACATGGTACAGAAAGCAAACTATAACTTCAATAATACAAATGTCGTGCAAAATACGACAACACATACTGTGAGTTTAAATACAAATATTGTCTTCTAGACAATATCCACACTCAAATAAATCCTCATTACAATTATTCAAACACTATTTTACAGAAATAGTGAGGACTGCTAATACATCTTTCTAGAACCATTACTCCATACCCCGACTAGATCCTGCTATGTTCTCACCTCCTGAGAAGAAAAATGGAACAAAAAGGAAAAGGGTGAGCTCAACTAGCCCAGTAAAGAATATTATGACTAAGATAATATACAACAAATTATCGTTAGTCTTCAACAGGGAAAAATCTGATAAAATATAATCGACAACAAGTTTTAGATCAACAACTGCAGCGGAAACAACAAACCATTAGAAGAGTCAAGTAGAGAAAGAATTCTACTATCTTCTAAGATTTAAAAGTCCATCATCAATATTTTATCCCTGTAACATCAATTAATAATCATCTTTAACCAAATATTCATCTTTGCACTACAGGCCAAAGATATTCATTTGTATCACCTGTCAGTCATGTTCATCTCAACACCTGTTCATCTTTGCACTACAGGCCAAAGATATTCATCAAGTAATCATACATCTTTGCACTACAGGCCAAAGATATTCATCAAGTAATCATACATCTTTGCACTACAGGCCAAAGATATTCATTAATATCATCATTTAGGACTGAGGATGATGAAAAATATCTTAAAGAGAACGAATCCAATGAGACAGAAGGACAAATAGTAGGGATCCGTATAACAGTTTATCCAAGATCAATAATACTTCATAATAATCAATTGTGAAGCAGAATTCAAAAATAAAGATTAAAACATGGATACAATCAAAGATAGTAACCATAATAGACATCTTGGACAAAAAGGGAAAATTTTATTTTTCGGTGAATAGTGCCGTATTCGTGAATAGTACCGTATACATGAATAGTGCCGTATACGTGAATAGTAACCCCCGACACAAAAAGTTCCAAATTTGATAAAAACTCATATCAATATTTCAGCATAATGATATTGAAGAAAATAATATCATTTAAGAAGAAAATAATATCCCTTACCTCAAGATATCAGTACTTCTGGTCGGAATACCGGTATAAGGCTGAAAGAAACTTGCTCTGATGAATAGAAACTCTCAAAGTATCTAAATACTCACAAAATACACTCAATAATCTAGAGAGAGAAAGAGAGAAAACTTGTTTCTGGTGTGATTTTCAATTCTAACTTAGCCCTCTATTTATAGGAAAATTTTGGTAGGTTTGACCTGCAACCTGATGGCTTTACCTGCTACTATTCCCACCTACCACATTTGAAATATAATTCAGCACATTTCTTCACCAACCACAAGTGGGGCCCACCAATTCTAGAATTTTCCACCAAAATGATAAACTCCGAAAATTCAACAATTTCTGAACCAGTCATCTTGTAAAATTCATAATAAATCATACGTTCATTTTTAACGGTTCAAAATTTGTGGACATATACTCAACTTATATATGTATAACATATCCAAAAATTACCACGATCCAACGGTCGGATTAAAAATTATAACACCCGCAATATTTCTCAAAAACCCTGATTTGATTTTTTAATACCTCCATTCCGATAAAAATACTGATAAAACACCTCAACATTAACTCCTTCATTTTTAACCACAAAAATATATCCCTCATTTATATCCACATAAAATAAATATTTCCTTATCATATGAATCAATAATTAATTATTCACAAATAATATTACAGAATCACATTTATGACAACCAGGCCGTTCCCAGGAAAGAGGGGGCTTTCCAATAAGGATTTCTCCTTACTGGCGCGCAATTAGATGACCAAACCTCTCCTTAGACAGAACTTTCTAGACATTGCCAATAATGTTATCTAATAATATTATTCAAATAATATGAATTATTGATCTGATAAATGAAAATACTGTGCAACAACAATTATTGAAACAACAATAATATAAAATATCAACGCAGCAATTATTGAATCAATAAAATAAAATATTGAATAATAACTACTGTAACAATTATTGAGTAGTGCCTTCTTACGTAAGAATCAATAATTGGTGCAATACCGTGTGCTACTGTATTTTAACCACCGGGTATTCCAACAGTATTAACGGTAACAACTACGCCGTTATTTATAAACAACTTATACTTGTCGTTTTCTTCATCCAATCGCTTTCCGTTATGGGGCCCACACAAGGCTGCGTCGTCGTACGAATATTCCCCGACAGCAAGAATATTCCACGACCAACCGAATATTCACCGACCAAAAATAAATATTTTATAACCACTTGCTTATTTTGCAAAATTTGCACATTTCACCCATAACCAAAGTATTATATCAAATTAACCCCTTATTATTCACAATAATATTTAGAGAAAATTTGATTTTATTCATTAATAAGTTGGGGTCTTACATATAAGACAACTTAAAGGCTCTATTCATATGTAGTCAAGTCATGTTAACATGCTCGTAAGGTCAGAATATAAATAATGTAGTAGTTATGCATGTTAGCTCACTATACTAAGCTTTTTCTTGAAAACTTCATTAACACAAATCCTAATAAAGCGGTCATGAATAAAGGAACTATGAATCATATGTCATGCTCATTTATGTGTGAAATCAGTCATGTGTGTAGACCATTAAGCTCAAATCTGTAGAACATGATCTTGAACAAAGTTTGTTTTCAAAACTTAAAGTCCTTGCTAAAGATCTTATACCAAATCATGCTAATCTTAGTAAAACATGCTCACATTAGGTTATTATACTTATATATACATGTTAGTCATGCTTGTATGTTGTCTTAAGTCATAGTAATTGATCACACTTAGCAGATTCTTAAAACAGAAGGCTCAACTAAACTCAGAGGACGGCGCAGCTGCGCTGCGCCTCAATGTTAATTCGGCGCAGCTGGGCCATGTCTGGTTCGAGCCAGTAACAGTCTGCTTCGACAGAACTACAGCCCAACTACAGAAATTACTCATGAATTTGATTCTAAACAATCATATATCAGTTTAAACATGCTTATATGGTTATATAACAACTATATGGACATTACCCAACTTCATTATCATTTAACTCCACACAATCAAGAATTTGAAAATCAAAAACTCAAGAACTCTTTTGACAGAGAATGAAATGGAAAGCAAGGAAATGGGGTTATACCTTTGCAATATGAAATGAACTTGCTGCTAAATGGACTCCCAATCCATAGAATACTTGTATGCTCTTAATCTCACACTTAGCAATTCTCAGCAATAGCAATTGGAGAAGGAGAGTCCATATATATAGAAAAACTAATACACAGATATTGTCATCTCCCACTAAATTAAACCCATGAATTGAAGGATTGTATAAAGGTTAAGAGAGAGTTGGTAAATAGTTGTTGGAGATCATCATCATAACCATCCCCCCATTATTATGAGCTAGAAGGAGATTGGAAGAAAAGAAGAACATAGACCTTAGCCTTTATGTTCTACATGTGAAGGAGAAATAGGGAGAAATTGGACACTAAATTTGGGACAAGCCAAATAACTCAGCAACTTGTTATTTTAAGGCTTGGTTTTTAAATTCCCCAAAATGTAATTTTAATGTACAATTGTTACTACAATGTGAAAAATTAGGGATTTAACATATACCCATATCATATAATTCATGTACATTAGTCCACATAATTTAATATTTATAACATGTGTGGACTTAAATTAATTGCTCACTAATAACTTAATATCTCCTTTTACTATTTCCTTATTGAAATAACTATTTTAATAACACATATTTATTTACTCCCATCTTTTAGAGTACACATATAATTGTTTCATCCCATAGGATGGGATAACAAAACTTATTTAAATCAACTTTATGATTTAATTACTTTTACTCTATATTAAATATCACACATCAATTAATCTCAAGCAGTAGGTAATTATATGATATACTACTCACATTTTTCATATTACACATAGTAATACTAGTAATATTTTAATTGGGCTAAATATCATCCAGTTGGGTACTTTCAACCCATTATCACCTTTTAATATCACCACGATTAATTAATATTAATCATTTATTTTCTTTGTAATATTTATTATACACTCTGCTAATTAATATAATATAATATTCTATAGTATCACTTAATTAACCATATTTAATCTGGGTTAATTAATTAAATCTTTATTCAAGTCATGTTTTGCTAACTAAATTTCTTCATGAACACTTAGTCACCATTCATGACCTTATAAGAGTTATTAGTATGCATGGCTTGCAATCACGTTTTCATAAAATGACTCGAAGTTTTCTACAGACCGGCACAACTGCGCTGGTCATAGGCTTGGTAATGGCGCAGCTGCGCCATACCAAAATCAGACGCAGACAAGTTCTGCACTAGCAATAATGAAACCTTACGTTTCTAAATACATTTACACATCCTCCTTAAGCGTTAACTCGTCTAACATCAATCCTCTCTTTGATTTCACACCATCGGTTACTATTTTTCTTAACAATTTAAGGATCACACTTCGAGTTTTAAAACTCTATTTTCTTTATTAACCAACTATACATCTCCTTTACGGTTTCATACCATCAATAACACAAAACTCGAATATATAACACATACATACATTTCTTAAATCTTCACTTCTCGCCGTGTATCAGTTTATTCACGTACTTAGGGGGATCAGCCTTTTGTACCATGTATTGTGCACAAACATCTGAACGTTACACATACAGAATCCCCTATGTTAGGGTTGTTCGTCTCAGCTTGAATTTAGAATTTCCGCACTAAAGAAAGTTTAGTTTGGAACTAGTTTATCAGTGGTTCTAGAATTTTAGAACACTATTCAATTATAGACCAATTCAATCAATAAAAGTTTGTTTTCTAGGTGGAGGTTCAATGCAATAATATAAAATTGAAAAGTTTATCTAAGTCAAAGATCGAATAACAGAAATTTACAACTGAATAGACATAATATATATGCAAAGTACTACATTCAAAAGAGTTAGAACAATCTCATTTGAATCAATGTATTAGAACAATATATACTTTGAATAATAATAACAAGACTTAGGAAAATGAAACTCGCTCAATGTAACGAACTAGATTACAAGAGCTTGTACAATCATACACGAGATAAAATCAATAAGCTTGCTCAACTTTAATATAAAATTTAGGAATAGAAAGCTTGCTTGACATAAAAGATAACGTAGCTATGAAACTTGCATTCATTATAAAAGAGAATGAAGTTAGGAAACTTGTCTTGTATGTAAGCTACACAAGTATAATAATGTTCACCAATTACCCTACACATATCCTTGAAATCGCAATAACAATTACTTGTATTAATATTAGCTTTAGGGGTTTAACCCACTATTTAAGCCATACGGCGCAGCTGCGCTGTTTCTGCTAGTAGTATCAGCGCAGCTGCGCCGTGCACAAACAGAAACTGCAGTTAGCAGCTTTGTTTTGCACCAACACCCCGATTAACCCAATTTCACATAAATTCACAAATTCTAACAACTAAAACTTTGTAATAACATCAATAAGCATGTTATTCATCATTCTAACATCATAAACATTACATATACTCAATTTTGAAGGATCAAACCCCCAATTTTCCCACTTTATTCACTTTTTACACTTTTAGCGAATTCGATCGCCACGACTTCGTTTCTTAACCAATTGACACGATTCAAACTACGCCATTCTCGTTTCTTAACATACTAACACAATCCAACATCAATTCGCAGATTACAACACATATTGAACATAAAATTTTGTACTTTCGTAAGCCATTTTTCATACATAACCACTGTTATTTACTTTTCCTCCAATAAACCAATTTCTTGTATTCTAATCATCAAATAGAACTCACATATGATGAATGTCAGTTTATAAACCATACATACAAGTATATATATATCAATCCAACATAACTATAGATTTACAGTGGATAACCACTAAGAAATCAAAACATAGAAATTAAAAGCAATTTATACATTGAATCTTTGATTGTTGGGAAGAAGAATGATAAGGAATTGCTTTCCCTTGATACTCCAACTCCCTAGCAAAATCTACAGAGAATTTCTCTCTTCCTACCAAGCTCTCTCTCTCTATTTCTCTGCTCTTAGGCCTTAAAAAAATCCGTGAAATAACCCAACTGAGCGCTTAAACACTGATAATCGTGATTATCAGTTTATTAAGTCTAGCGCCTTTGGCTGTTATATTAACCAAAAGCCACAAGGCTTTGTTTGGTTACACAAAATTTCCCATACCAGTTTATTTTTATAATATCTATATTATATAGTTACTTTTGTCACACCTATTTTAGTTAATTTAAATGACTTACAATAGTAATTATAATAATTATAATTTTTATTATAATTATACTTATGATTAATAAATAATTATATATCTAATTTAATTAATAACTTATACTTAAAATTTACTTTATTTAATTTACTTATTTTCTTAAATATTAAATAATCCATTTAATTTAATTATTTCATTAAATTAAATCTTTCAAATAAAAATTACCATTATTCAATTTAATTAACATTAATCAATATAGTTACTAAATTCTCGTACCACAATTCATCAATTATTTATTTTCCTCAATAAATAAATTATTTAAAATATTTATTTAATTCAATAAATATTTAAATTAAATTACAATTTCTCGATCGTTACATTTAGCACTTGAAAGGATATGTAAAAGGTATGTGGACTGATCTCCACTGGCAGTTCAATTTCTCCTACAATATTTCGTCGAGATCCATCAAAGGCTCTTATGACTATGTGTCTGCTTCGGATTCGATTGGGATTAATCTTCATTCTTTCCCACGTGGCATAGGGACAGATGTCTAAGGAAGATCCTCCATCTATTAGCACACCTCCGACCACATATCCTCAAGACATCACTGCTATGTGCAATGATTTGAAATGACCCGTCCCTTCTGGTGGTATGTAATCATCAGTAAAAGACATCACATTTTTGTTGAAAATGTGATCTACCAAATGATGAAACTTTTCAGTGTCCACCGTCTTTGGCAGGTGAGCTTCTTCCAGTACTTTCACTGAAACCTTGCAATGATCTTCAGAGGACAATACCAAGTCCATAATGGATATCTATCGGGGTGCTTCTTTCAATCTTTGCACCATTTTGGCTTCATTATGTCCTATTTTGCGGAGGAATTCTTCAACTTTCTCCTCGGGCACTCTCCCCTTGGATTTGATGACTGGCTTCATTACTCGCTTAAGTAGATAGAATGGGTTTTCCTTTAATATAGTAGTAGTTTAATTTGAAGTTGATCCCTCATCCTCCCCATAGTTCCATGGGACTCTTTTCAGGCCGATAATGGGATACTGCGACCTAAATGGCAACACCAATGGTTCTAGTGCAGCCACTTTTAAAGGGTTCTTTACTCCTTTGAATTTCATTCCTTGGATTGCAAGAGGTGTTGCAGACAAGTCTCCTTCAGAGGATATGACTGCTATAACTTCCCTACATCTCTGTGTTCCTTGAAGAAATATCTTTTCTTCTTTAGACAATATAGTGCCGTTATTTGTCATTTATAGGTCACCGTTATCAATTATATTCTGGATTAGATGACGAAGTGCCCAGCAACTTTCAGTGCTATGACCTCGAGTATTGGAGTGGTATCGACAGACCCCGGTAAAATCAAATCTCTTGGAACGTGGATTGATTGGGGGTAACAGTGTTGTGATCTTCCCTTCATTGATCAACATCTACATAATCTCCTCCATTGGTTGACCCAAAGGAGTGAACTTCCTTTGGTCTGCATAGTCCCGACGAACCTGGGATCTTACTTTCCTTGTAAGTTTTTCTTCCAAAGTTTCATTCTCTTGGACTTTTTGTTGATTCCTTGTGATAAAGGAGATTTGTATGCCCTTGACTGATCAGCTGCCGAGTTACTTGGTGCTGATGTATCACCAGTTCTGCCAGTTGATCAACCTGTTCTTTGATAGACTTCTTTTCTCGCTCTATCATAAATTGAAATTCTGAATAATCCCACTTATTAGAATTATCTTTGCTAGTTTGGGGAGAATCACCTACATATTTGAGGTAATTAGAGCTTTCTCCACTCTCTCTGCTGATCATATTGACATTCTCTTCCTTGTGTTAAGGCAGAGGGTTATCTTACAAATGTGGATGCTCTGGTTTTGTCACCACGAACTTACCATTGTCTATCAGATCCTGGATTTTGTGTTTGAGAGATTAGCAATCTTGGGTATCATGTCCCGGAGCTCCAGAATGATAAGCACATTTCTTGCTTGTATCAAAATTCCTTCCACTTGGATTGGCTGGAGGAAGGAGTTGGACAATTTTCTTCTGTGCTTTCAGAAGCTTGAGTATATTTTCCAATGAGTCCCCTAAGGGTGTGAAAACTCTTTAACGTCTGACCTCTCCAAGTTTTTGTAATGGAGAATTTGAGGATTGTGCAGATGCTTGAAAAAGGGAATAATTTTTCCTTTGAATGGGTAGGTTTTGATTTCCTCTCTGAGTTTGTCCTTGCAGTACCAAGGATACATCTTCCTCTTTCTATTTATGAACCCTCCGAGGGTTATTCTCATAATTTCCAGCTTGAATGTGCTCAGTCACGGCTTCTAAAGCAATGAGGTCTTTAATCTTTTCAGACTTTAACCCTATCTCAGCCATCTCTCCGTGTTTAATCATTTCTAAGAATGGTTTTCCTACACCTGCTAGGACCCTCTAGTCAAATGGAGCTTCATGTATGTCAATGAAGGTCATTACTATCTCAGTTTTTGTCATTGATGGGATTACTTGAGCAGTCAAACGTCTCTATCTTTGGGCATATTCTCTGAATGACTCAGTATTTTGCTTTTTAATTTTGGTAATTTAGTATCTATCTGGAGCCATTTGTGGTTGAAAACTATATTAGTTTAGAAAAGCATGGGCTAATTCTTCCCAGCTATAGATTTTAGAATTGTCCAATCTGGCATACCATGCTCTGGCCTCTCTAGTTAGACTTTTCTAGAATAACAACATTCTCAGTTTTTCATCCTCAGCGTAGGATCTGAGTTCTCCAATAAACACCTTCAAATGGGTGTAAGGATCTCCCAATCCGTCATATTTCTCAAAATCAAGAGTTTTGAACTTGTCTGGATAATGAACCCCATGAAAGATGCAAAGGTCTGAATAAGTTATGCTTTCATACGCTCCAGTCCCTTTAATTGACCGGATGGTTTCTTCCATTTTTTGGACTTCCTTTCGATATCACCAGTTTCCCGATCTTCTTTAAGATTGGTGATTTCAGGGGTTTTGTTGGGTTTTTCGATTTGAGGTTCAGGTATCTGTTCTTCCTTCCTTTCTTGTTAGTACCTTGGCCTCCTCCCTGTGTAGAGGATTCTGTTTGAGTGGGTATTTGTTGACCCTGAGTCCTTTTGTTTTGTTCTTTCAAAAAGACAGTTAATTCTGCCATCTGGTTTCTTAGTCCCTCGAACTCCTCTTGAGAAACAGGAGTAGATTCAGGTTGGGCACTTGCAGTCATGTCTGAAGGTGGGCTTAGTGCCTTTTTGAACTTTGAATGGGTAATGGGACCAATTGTTTCCCTACAAAAAGATTATGTAGTTTTGTCTTGGTAAACATTAATAGTCTGCATGCTATGCAATATGTCTTTTTTAGGAGTTTTTTAATGTTTTCCTGCAAAACAGATGTCAATTGTTTTGATGACAGGATGACATGACAGTTTTTGATAGGGAATGTAATGTATATTTACATCTTTCTTTTATATTTACGTGGAACCGTAATTTATATTGAATCAGAATTTACATGGAGTTGAAAGGGAAAGGCATGAAGAGACTCCCTTTCGCTTTTGGTTTATCAGAGGTTGACCTATCTTAGGCTACTCTCGTGACTTTTCGGCATGAAGGTCCACAGATCATCGCAATTTACTAGATAGGAAGTTAATCCGATCTTTCAATTGGAGCGGATCTGAGTGGTGCCTTTCCTGAGCCTCGGGGGATTATTCTCCATTAATTCCAGTAATCAAACACCGACGTGTTTGCCTCTTGGTGGATAAATCACACAACATACATTCACATACATCGCGTCTCATCGTATGAAATGATGAAATTGCGCTAGGCACTAATACAAAATGCAGAGATTGTGTGAGGCACTAAAGTGTAGTAAATAAAGCATCCATTCACATCCATTCAATATAAAGACAGCATTCACACACAAGTAGATAATAAGATTTTTGAAAAGTTTGAAATGTGGCTTAAACCCTCTACTGTCCCCAGCAGAGTCGCTACTTGTCGACGTCGGGAAAAATTTCCTTTCTTTGGAATTCCTCTTTTTTAGTTTCTACCCTTTATGTTTTCTAGTTGTTGAATTTTATTTAAAAGGGCGAGTTTGAAAAAGACTCCGACATAAAATGTCAACGATTTGAAAATTCAGAGTCGCCAGTTGGTAGTAGTGAAATGGTTGTTCCAACTCAACCGAATTTGAAAAGGTTTACACAAAGGCCCAATTATTGGACTCTGTTTAACAAGCCTTGAAAATTGAGATTCATAGAGTTCAGGGGCTTGATTAAGCAGGGGGAAGAGGTGTTAGGCACCCCCAATTCCGTGAAAACACGATTACCGTGACTTTTCAATTCCCTAATTTATTTGAAGTGTGTGATTAATTGGGCCTAAGTGCATTATTTGGAAGTAGTATTATGCCTCGTTTGCACCTATATACAAAGGGTTTGACTTGTATAAAAGTTCAATTTTAAGCAATATATGCAGAAATGATGTTTTAAAAATATGTTTTCAAACCCTTATGCTCACATAGTAATTGAGGCCTTTAATACTTCTATTTTATTCCGTATTCAGCTTGATATGATTTTACTCTCGACATGCAAAGCATCTTCGATAAAATAATATACATATAAGTGTCGGGCTCCTTATGGGCATGAAAACCATCGAAGGATGCCCAAACACCACAAATATGATTTACAAGCTAACTGTACAACTGAAAAAGGTCCATCATGGGAACCAGATCTAGATCCGTCAGCTGGATCTTAGATACTATGACTCCTAGGCTCACATAATATCATATGAATAGCTTGTATAACGAGGATACTAAAATAAAACATATATTTAATCTAAACGACGCAAAACCAAAGATTCATCTGTTAAATCCATGCCTACACGTAGCCAAGCTTCCCGTTCCCTCTAGATACAGATCTAGGGTCACGTGGTTGCTTAATATTTACAAAAAAAAACTAGAAAGAAAACTATATTTAAATAAATTTAGTTATTCTAGCTTAACAACTCCAGTTTTACAAATTTTGAACCGGTTAAAAGTTAGATATGGCTAGATTTAGATAATCTAGTCCACAGATCTAAATATTATGGATTGACATTGAATGAACATTTAAAACAGATATTTAAACACAGTAAACAGTTACTATATATATATATATATATATATATATATATATTAAAGCGATAAAAAGCCACGAATTTATAATCCAGGCATGACTGCTCAATGTAAATATATATATTTATATAAAAAAAGTAGTAAAAAGGCCACGAATTTAGAATTCATGCCAAACAGGTATATATATTTATATACCTGTTTGGCCTGGATTGCTAATCTGTGGCCTTTTATTGCTTTTATATATATATATATATATATATATATATATATATATATATATAATAAAGAGAGAAAAAGCCACAAATCTATATATATAAAGAGAGAAAAGGCCACAAATCTATATATATATATATATATATATATATATATATATATATATATATATTAAAGCAAGAGAAAACCATGTACTGCAAAGAAGGCTTTAGACCCTTTTTGGAGCTTGAAAACTCAGTTTTCACCAGTTAAAATTTGATATGTCATAATATATACGTATACAAGTGTTTAGAAAGAAGAATATTGAAGTTTGGAACACTATAAGAGGGGTTAAGAGCCGAAAAGGATAGAGTTTTCTCTCTTTTTCTCCTGTTTTTCTTTTGTTTTTGCTGATGGGGGGTCTTATTTATAGACTAAAGTAGTCGCGGGTCTACCTGCGACTATCCGAGGGGGATTGGTCCCCGTGAGTCCCGTTGTCTCGAAGTACGTGCACTTGGGCCAATGCGCAGTCTGCTCGAGCCTTCATAACTTTCACTCCAGGAATCCGATGGAGGAGTGTTATACCTTTCCGAAAAGCCCTTGACAAGAGATACACAATAACATAGGATTTAACATTTTCCAAATCCGAAAAAAATGGGTCCATGACCAGATCTTCGAGTCTTCGTAGTCCATCCGTTGAGCTGCCTTGTGCTGTTTTCACTCAGGATTGATATTATGGTTCTGCATGACTTCTTTTACAGTGATTTGGGCTGAATTGATGTTGAGGTGGAAAAATTACTATTTTGCCCCTCTCGGGTTGATTCTGGGCTTGATGCAGTTGTAGCCTTCTTTTCTCAGGGTTGTCTCCGAGATTGGATTGTCGTTGACTTTTGACAGTCCTCAGGGTTTTCCCTGAGGTTGGTTTGATATTAACTTTTGTCAGTCCTCAGGGTTGTCTCTGAGGTTGGTTTGATGTTGACTTTTGTCAGTCCTCAGGGTTGTCTCTGAGGTTGGTTTGATTTCCCAGTGTTGTCTCTGGGCTTTGAACTTGATCTCCCAAGGTTGTCTCCAGGGTTTTAATTCGATCTCCCGGAGTTGTCTCCGAGGTTGGATTTGATCTCCCCGGGTTGTCTCCGGGGCTTTACTTGATCTCATGGGGTTGTCTCCGGGGTTTGAATTTGATCTTCTGGGGTTGTCTCGGGGTTTGGATTTGATCTCCCACGGTTGTCTCCGGAGTTGGATTTTATGATTTTGACTTCCAGGGTTGTCTCTGAAAGACGAAAGAAAATTCTGCCCTCCTGCATGGTTAGTAACAGGAATGCAAAATTTTGAGTCTCTAATCAAGGATTATCTTTGCTTGCTTGGGGAGAATCACCTACATATTTGAGGTAATTGGAACTCTCTCCACTCCCCCCTTCCGATCATATTGACGCCCTCTTCATTGTGTTGAGGTAAAGGATTATCTTTCACATGTGGTTGTTCTTGTGTTGTCACCACAATTTCCCCATTATCTATCAGATCCTAGATTTTGTGCTTGAGAGGCCAACAATATTGGGTTTCATGTCCCGGAGCTCCATAATGATAAGCACATTTTTTACTCAAGTCAAAATTCCTTCCACTTGGATTGGATGGGGTAAGGAGCTGGACAATCTTCTTTTGTGTTGTTAGAAGTTTGAGTATATTTTCCAACGAGTCCCTTAAGGGTGTGAATGTTCTACGACGTTTAACTTCTCCAATTTTTTGAAGTGGAGGATTTGAAGATTGTGCAGGAGTTTGGAAAAGGGAATAATTTCTCCTTTGAATGGGCAAGTTCTGATTACTCCTCTAATTTTGTCCTTGCAGTGATAGGTATATTTTTATTTTAGATTTTGATGATAACAATTATGCTTTAAATAATTATATAAATATTTATTTAGTTTATTATTTTCTGTTTTTACTTGAATTAATTTTTATTGACATTGATATATTAAATGTCAAGTGTTAAATAAATTAATTCATATAATATTCAAGGCAAGGAAACCCTATTTCTTTTTCTAAATTAAAGTTGGGCAAAATATTTTTTATATATATTAAACATATATTAGTATATATATAACCGGATATATATATATATATATATATATATATATATATATATATATAATGTTTAATAAATGCATGCATGTGTTGGATCTAAGAAACCGTGTGTGTAAATAATATCAGTGTTTGCATGTGCGAGTAATTCATATGTGTGCATACATATATTAAGTGTTAGCATACATGTGCTGGCAACCTTTTAGACCAAAATCAAGACATTCTTTTTGGGACAAACGCGTGAGCTGCTGGCGGTAACATTTGTGTCTGTAAAATCGAGTAGTCAAAATGCATAATAAATACAAAGGTGATGATGTGTAGCCTAGGCGAAAATAAATCTACTACCGCGTAAGGAATTGCTTTAATCTGGACCGCTCAATTCAAAAATGTTGGATCAAAACCGTGCATTCAAAAATTATTTTCCTAAATTATATTTTTGCCCCAATTTCAGAAATTCTATAAATAGGGAGTATTTCATTCATTTGGTTTTTACCAATTCAGTGAAAAGAAAATCATACTCTCCTTGCCTACATTCTCTCTAAGCTTCATATCTCTTCTTAAAAAAATTCTGATTATTTTGAAGAGAAAAATTGGTCCAAGTATTGAGATAAGTTTAATTTCTGTTGAATTATTTCTTACTTGCATTACATCTATAGATATACGAATACACATTGTTCTACACAATTTTATATATCCATATTTTATCTATTTGTCAAATAAAAGGATACTTGGGCGCCGCAAGGCTACGGAGATACACTTCTACGGAGAGAAATTCGAACCGTACGATTCCTTATAGTCTTCAGTAACCTTTTATTGACATTATTTATATAAATATTCTAAAATAGACACGACACTTGATAGCTCAAAACAACACTGAGATACTGCTCCAAAAAGAGTTGTCATCCGAACCGGATTTGAGAATCGTAGTGGTCTATTGAAAATATTTATATAAATATCAATTGTGAAAATTATAAATTTTGTCATACTTAGATGCCGCAAGACTACAGAGATACACCTCTACCAAGAGGAATTCGAACCGTACGATTCCTTATAGTACTAAGTGACATTATCTATAAAAGTTCACGTAATAGATAAAATATTCTTACATATTATTTGAGTTAAACAAGTAATATTTGCTATATCAATTTATGCTTAGCTGAAATTATACTTGATAAATATTGTTTAAATTGATTTATTCTTTTCTTCAAGTATTGATATTTTATAAAGATTAACTAATGAACAATTCTATATTATCCATAGAAAAACACTCTTTATTTTATAGAATTGTTAATTCCTTATAAAGTGCTTTAATATCATATACTTTGCTTAATCAGAAGCATCAGTGGATCTAAACAAAATTTCTATCTGCTTTAAAGAAGCTTTTTGTTGAATATAAAAGTCCTTAAACCTTTATACTGATATATTTGCTCTTAATTTTCTATCTGCTTATTTGAGAAGTATTAATCTGTACTTAACTCTTATCAGCTTATTGAAGAAGCACATTATTGTAAAATCATTTGTAAAAAGAGAAAAGGTCAGAGTTAGTTTATTTTATGTACCTGTGAGAAAGACAAGTAATTCTTTGACCAAGACCAGAGTCTTAGAGAGGTCAGTAGGAAGTTGGGTCTCTAGTGTACTTGTGAGGTGAGGAAGAGACTGTTGTTTCAAGACCAGATCATAAAATATAACTGAACTCAAAAGGTGGTACAACTAGACTTGAGGAAGGAGCAGGAAGCTTGCTGTCCAAGATAGAATAGTTGAATAGTTGGAAGTTTGTCTATAAAACTTTGTAAAGGCTTCTCCGCCTGTTGAAGGAGTTTTTATTACTGATAGTAATAGGATCTCAAGTTTCAAGTAGGGACTTGAGACTGGACGTAGCAACATACCAAGGAGTGTATGTTGTGAACCAGATAAATCTCTGTGCATTGTGATTGAATTTTTATTATCTTGCATACTAATTGCTAAAATTTTTAATTAGTAACTAAAAATTCAAAAAGGCTTAAACATATTTTTTTACTGGTAATAATATATTCAACCTCCTTCTAGATTATTATTGACCTTTCGTGTTGTACCAAGGATACATCATCTTCTTTCTTTTTATGACCCCTTCGAGGATTATTCCCATAATTTTTGGCCTGAATATGCTCAGCCACTGCTTCTAAAGTAGTGAAGTGTTTAATTTTTCCAGACTTCAACCCCATTTCAGTCATTTCTCCGTGTTTAATCATTTCCGAGAATGGTTTTCCTATACCTGCTAGGACTCTCTCGTTAATTGGAGCTTCTTGTATATCAATGAATGTCATTACCATTTTTGTTTTTGTCATTGATGGAATGACTTGGGTAGCCAGGTGTCTCCACAGTTGGGCATATTCACGAAATGATTCACTGCTTTGCTTCTTAACCTTGGTGATTTGATACCTATCTGGAGTCATTTGTGATTGAAAATTGTATTGACTTAGGAAGGCATGTGCTAGCTCCTCCCAGCTGTGGATTTTAGAATTGTCCAGTCTGGCATACCATGCTCTGGCCTCTCTAGTTAAACTTTTCTGGAACAACTGCATCCTTAGCTTTTCATCCTCGACATATAACCCAAGTTCTCCAATAAACATCTTCAAATGAGTGTAAGGATCTCCCAATCCATCAAAATTTTTAAAATCTGGAGTTTTGAATTTGTCAGGATAATGGGCCCCTGGGAAAATGCAGAGATCCGAGTAAATCACGCTCCCATACGCTCCAGTCATTTTGATTGACCAGATGGTTTCTTCCATTTTTTGCACTTTCTTTCGAATATCACTAGTTTCTTGATCTTCTTTAAGATTGATGATTTCGGGAGTTTTGTTGGGTTTTTGGGTTTGAGGTTCAGGTATCTGCATTTCCTTTTCTTTCTTTTCAGTATTCTGGCTTCCTCTTTGTGCAAAGGACTCTGTTTGAGTGGGTATTTGTTGACCCTGAGTCCTTTTGTTTTGTTCTTTCAAAAAGATAGCTAATTTTGTTATCTGGTTTCTTAGTCCCTCGAACTCCTCTCGAGAAATAGGAGTAGATTCAGGTTGGGCACTTGCAGCCATGTATGAAGGTGGGCTTAATGCCTTTTTGGACTTTGATCAGGTAACAGGACCAATTGTTTCCCTAAAATGAAATTAGGTAAATTAATTTCGATGTATATATTAACAAGATTCATGCTGTGCAGTATGTTTGTTTAAGGTTTTTTAATGTTTTCCTGCAAAACAGATGTCAGTCATTTTGATTACAGGATAACATGACAGGTTTTGATAGGAAATGGAATGTATATTTACATTTTTCTTTTTCTTTTCTTTATATTTACATAGAATCGTAATTTACACTAAATTGCAATTTACATGGAATTGAAAGGGAAATGCATGAAGAGACTTTCCTTTGAGTTTGATTTATCAGAGGTTGACCTATCTTAGGCTACTCTCGCGGCTTTTCAGCATGAAGGTCCCCAAATCGCAATTTACTAGATGGGAAGCTAATCCGATTTTTCAATTGGAGTGAATCCAAGTGGTGCCTTTCTTAAGCCTCGTAGGATTATTCTCCGTTGAGTCCAGTAATCAAACACCGACGGGTTTGCCTCCTAGTGGAGGAATCATACAACATATATTCACATACATCGTATCTCACTGTATGTAATGATGACATTGTGCGAGACACGAATACGAAACGCAAAGATTATGCGAGGCACTAAAATGTAGTAAATAGAGCATTCATTCATATCCATTAAATGTAAAGACAACATTCACACATACGTAAGAAAGGGAATTTGAAAAGATTGAATTGTAGCTTAAACCTTCTATTGTCCCCAGCCGAGTCGCCACCTGTCGACGTCGGGAAAAATTTCCTTTTTGGAATTCCTGTTTTAGTCTTTCTACTCTTTATGTTCTCTATATGTGCTTTGAATTTTGTTTAAAAGGGCGAGTTCGACAAAAGAATCCGACACAAAATGTCGACGATTTGAAAATTCAAAGTCGTCAGTTGGTAGTAATGAAATAGTTATATCAACTCAACCGAATTTGAAAAGTTTTGCAAAAAGGCCCAATTATTGGAATAGGTTGAACATGCCTTGGAAATCGAGATTTTTAGAGTTTGGGGGCTTGATTAAGCCGGGGGAAGGTGTTAGGCACCCCCCCGACTTCCGTGAAAACACAGTTACCACATCTTTTCAATTTCCTAATTATTTGAAGTGTGTGTACAGTTAATTGGGCCTAAGTGCATTATTTGAAAGTAGTGTTATGCGTCGTTTGCACCTATATATAAAGAGTTTGACTTGTATAAAAGTTCAATTTTAATACAAGGCATGTAAAATGATATTTTGAAAACAGGCTTTCAAACCCTTATGCTCACAGAGTAATTAAGGCCTTTGATACTTCCATTTTATTTCATATTCGGCTTATTTTGATTTTATTCTCGAGATGCGAAGCATCTTCGACAAAATAATATACATAAAAGTGTCGATCTCCTTATGGGCATGCAAGCCATCGAAGTGACCCGAGCACCACAAATATGATTTACAAGCTAATTGTACAACAGAAAAGGGTCCATCATAGGAACCAAATCTAGATCCGTCAGCTGGATCTTAAATCCCGTGGTTCCTAGGCTCACATAATGTCACATGAATAGTCTGTATAGCAAATATAATAAAATAAAATAGATACTTAATCTAAACATCACAAAACAAAGCATTCATCAGTTAAATCATTGCTTGCGCATAGCCAAGCTTCCCGTTTCCTCTAGATATAGATCTAGGGACGCGTGATTGCTTAAGATTTACAAATAATTAGAAAGAAAATTAGATTTAAATAAATTTTAGCCATTCTAGCTTAACGGTTCCAATTTTATAACTTTAAAACCGGTTAAAAGTTAGATATAGCTAGATTTAGATAAATCTAGTCCACAAACATTAATATCACAACTTTACAATGAATAAACAGTTAAAACATATATTTTAATCACAGTCAACTATCAACATATATATATATATATATATATATATATATATATATATATATATATTATATATATATATATATATATATATATATATAACTTATATATATTAAAGCAATAAAAAGTCACAAATTTATAATCCAGGCTCGAATGTTCGATTTCGATATATATATATATATATATATATATATATATATATATATATATATATATAAATGGAGAAAATATATATACATAGCTGTGTAGTACACAGTCGTCAATAGCGACGTTTTTTTTTTGCTATAGCAACGGTTCACCCATCGCTATAGCTATTCTAGTCTATAGTGACGGGTTAACCGTCGCTATAACCCAAAAACATTATCGCCATAAGCGACTGTGTACTACACAGTTGTGCATATACATATAACCATTTATATATATACATATATATATATATATATATATATATATAAAGCAATAAAAAGCCATAGATTATCAATTCAGGCACATCTGTTCAATTTCATCATATATATGTGTATATATTAAAGCGATAAAAAGTCACAGATTAGCAATCCAGACCAAACTGGTAAATATAAATATAAATATATACTTATATATACATATATTAAGGCAATAAGAGCCTCGAATTTTCGATTCGGGCAAAACTAGGCTATATATATATATTGAAAAGCAAGTAAAAGCTTCAAATCTGAAAGGATCTTACAGTGTATAGCGAGGAGAGCTTTAAACATCTTTTGAAGCTTGAAAACTTTGTTTCCACTGGTTAAAATTTGATATGTTATAGTATATATGTATACAAGTGTTTACAAAGAAGAATGTCGAATTTTGGAACACTATAGGAGGGGTTAAGAGTTGAAATGGACGGAATTCCCCTGTTTTTTTCTCTCTTTTTTCTATTTTGGCCTATAGGGGGTCTATTTATATACCAAAGTAGCTGCGGGTCTACCCGCGGTTGCCCGGGTCTACCTGCGGTTGCTCAGGTGGGCCTGAACCCTGTGGGTCCCAATGTCTCAAAGTACGTGCACTCCGGCCAACACACTATCTGCTCGAAGTTTCATAACTTTCAATCCGGGAATCCGATAAAGGCGTATTATACCTTTCTGGAAAGCCCTTTCCGAGCGCCACACAATGACATGGGATTTGACATTTTTCGAATCCGGGAAGATGGGTCTATGACTAGATCTTCGAGTCTTCGCAGCCCATCCATTGAGTTGTCTTGTGCTGTTTTCACTCGGGATTGACGTTATGGTTCTGTATGACCTCTTTTGCAGTGATTTGGGATGAATTGATGTTTGAGTTAACAAAATTACTATTTTTCCCTCTCGGGTCGGTTCTGGGCTTAGCGTGGCGGAATTTGTCTTCCTCGGAGTTATCTCTAAGGTTGGCTTATTGTTTGTCTTCAGGGTTATTTCTGAAGTTGATTTGATTTCCCAGTGTTGTCTCCGGGGTTTGATTTCTGGGGTTTGACTTAATTCCCGAGGCTATCATCGGGGTTTGACTTGATCTCCTAGGGTTGTCACCGGGGTTTGAGTTGATCTCCTGAGGTTTTCATCGAGATTTTGACTTGATGATTTTGACTTCCAGGGTTGTCTCTAGAAGATACAATACGATTCTACCCTCCTGCATGGTTAGTAATAGGAATGCAAAATTTCGAGTGTCTACAAAGTATATGATGCAGATTATACGAATGATATAAATAGTGCGGGTGATACGGGTGATGCAGATGATGGTGACGACTACAACAACTGTGACATTTATGAAGTTGAAGTGTTTGCGGATTCGATTCGAGTGAGTAATTGTTATGATACTGTTTGAATTCTATTTAGATATAAAATTGAAGTATTCAGGGATTCGAGTTGAGGGAGGAATTGTTGGGTTACTCCTCGAATCCTAGTTAAAAAAAGAATTGCTATTATGGAAAGAAAGGTGCCCTATTTTTAATAGGATATTTATTATATGTTAGAGTCCAATTATGAGAATGCATCTTATTTTTGGTAGGAGTTTTATTTTGCAAGTGTCCTATTTTAAATAGGAAGAGGAGAATTGTGGGTTCTCTATAAATAGACTATTATGTTGAGTTGTTGAAGGGTAATACAATCAAAAATTATGTAGCATCCTAAGAGTTGAGTTAGAGTGTGAGTAAGTTTTGTGTTTGTGTGAGGGAGAATGTTTTTGCAGTTTTTATATCCCGTGCAAAAAAGTTGCATAGTGGGTGGGAGGGTCATTTTTATTTATATATTTTTCAATACATTTTAGAAGGATAACATTGAGATTTTTTATTTCTATTTTGAGAAATAAGACAATATTAATTATATATTTTAATATTCGTGTTTTTAGACCAAATATAATAATTTAGTGGTAGAAATATATGTTCGAGCACGTGTTTGTGAGTTTTGATTTGGAGGGAAGGGAAGAATTTTCCCTTTATTTCCATTCCTTTCCTCCCCTATCAAAACTCACAAAAAGGCTTAGGTTTTCCTTGATCCGGTTATCATGAAGTTAACTTCATGGTAAGTTAGTCAATTGACTGGTGTTGATACGTAGAAAAAGAGAGATAGAGATCACCTCCCGCCTACGTGTCGATACTGTATTGATTAATTGACCAAAATTAACTTCATATTAACCACTCCCGATTTCCCTAATTCCCCTTTTAGCTCCTTTTACCAAGTGCATAGATTGCAAGATTCAAAAAATAAGGTTAACTTTGACATCATTAGGCCAATGAGAAAGGATATTCCCTAGATTATAAAAGGTCCAACAATTTTGAAAGAAAAATGAAGTTAATTTATGACATAACAAGAATTAATTCCAAATATCTATTTTATTAAGAGATTAGAAAATAAAAGAAGAAGCAAAAAAGAATTGTATCTACAAAACACTAAAACACCAACAAAAAATATAAATTACAACCACGTTAAGTTCTGACAAAATAAACAGAAATATGATTGAATCAAACTCTTTAAATGTCAACATCGGTCATTCTTTGTCGAAGAAATGATAATTAATTTGTAGGGAAAAAATAGTAATAAAAATAATGATACTCCCTTGGTTCGTTTTGAATTGACGTTTTAGGAAAAAAAATTATAAAATATAATTAATAAATTATGTATAAAGCTCAATATTATCCTTCTAAAATTCATTAGAAAGATAAAAGAAAAAACAAACTATTATTTAATGTTTAGAAATAATATAAAAAATAGTAATTAGTGCTTTTCTTGAAATTTACAGATGAAAAATTATAAAGAATACATTTTTTTCTCTTTAAAAGACATAAAAAGGAACGTAGAGCTTAATATTGTAATTATTAGTTGATTTCCAAAATAATAATAAATTTGTTAAATATGAATCAATAATAACTATATATAATACTCATAGAAAATTATAAATTGAATTAATTTGGTTAGTTGTCTATACTTATTTTATTCACCCAAAAATTACTATAGCACTCGTTCATATATAATATTATATCAATCAAAACCTCTCTCTCTATATATAAATTAAAAAAATCCTACAGTTGAATTAATTTAATTAATCATAAAATTACTAGATAATTAAAAAAATAAAAAATAATAAATACCAATCGCCAAGAAAAAAATAAAAAAAATCTCATATTATGAAATAAATATACGCACTAATTGTAAATTTATATAAATACGAAATTAAAAAGTGTCACATACTAATTTATTTTATTTTATGACAAATTTCACATTAGGCCCAAATATTAATTGGCTAATTTAAATTTAAATATGGACTACTATAAAGTTAATTCACTTTCTTCATGACCAAAAAGAGTGTTGTAATTTTAAAGCAAATAGACATCAGACCGACTACTATAACTTTATCTCTCCTCTCTCTGAAGATTCTTTGCATCTGAAAAGCAGCCCAATTCGTGTTCAATCTCCAATTTTCATCGGTGTTTGATTTTTAATTGAATTCCGGTGGCCGGGACCGTACAGATCTGGCCGAACAATTCACCGCCGGGGAGTCTTATCCTTTCTTAGCTGCCAAATGCAAATTACTTGATTCATATAGTCAAGGTCAGTGTTTGAGTTTCTCTGTATTAAATTTATGAAAGCTCTAATTTTGTTGTGTAAAGTGGAATTATGTTTCTAAAGCTGCAAATCTATGTAGACATGAGATTGGAAATGTGTTGTTTGATCAGAGATATGTAGTGCATTTACGCTGAATTTATTGAATTTTATGTGAAAAGCATATAAATTTTTTATTTTTATGTTAAAGATCCGATCCAAGGGTATGCAAATCCACCTAATAGAACTATGGGAATTTTTGTAAATTTGCATTTATATGTTTTATCTGATATGTTGAGTTATGGCATTAGTTTGTCGGTTAGTATGTTAATTACGTGGGGTTGACGATTAATTTTTAGATTATAACTGTAATTTATTGGATGTAGAGTGGGATGGTATTCTGTTATTAATGCTGATATGTTTGAGGGGGTTGTAATGACAGATTCGATAGTGTTAGAACGAGAAGGTTTCTGGGTAAGAGCGGATGAATAACGGGATGATAGAGTGCAGTGTCTGTCATTCCAAGTTGGTTTCCCCAGCTACTAAAACTGTGTCAAGAGCATATGATCGACACAGGAGCAAAGTTTCGTCTAAGCAGCGGGCTCTCAATGTGCTCTTGGTGGTTGGTGATTGTATGTTAGTTGGCTTACAGGTAATTGTTTTCTTTTTCCTTGTTCAGCATAACCGGTTGGTCATTCTGACTGATTATATGCAATCACAATGTGCTCTTGGTGGTTGATCTTGTTTGGTGGAATTATTTTTCTCCCCCTTTGTAACACCTCTCTTATTTATTAGTTAATTTTTCCTTGTCTAACAACTAGAGCAAAGTCCCAATTTCCTTCATGACTCTTCTCTATGTTCCAAACCCACTTTTTTCTCTGTCTTAGCCTCAATGGTAATAGGTTGAACATGGGTCTTTGAGAATTCTTATGTTGAAATATTGAGTAGGAACTCATCTACCCTTGTTGCTTTAGCGAGATATTTTTCCTCAATCAAATAAAACTATCAGGAGTCATAACAAGAAGCTAAGACTTATTAATCAACCACTAATAATAGGGACATGCTGACATGGTTACGGATTCTGATTTTGAGAGAGATGGCCCTTAAAAAAGATTAATTGATGAGAAGCGTTGGAGTTTGCCCAGAGGGTAGTGTACTAGGGATGCCAACTTTGCTTATAGAACACCTGTTTTGATGACCACTTCGTCTGGAAGGAACTTTTGAAGAACATAGCTTTTGAGCCATAAAATTAAAAATCTAATATTGGTTGTGCACTTGATGGTTGATGAATGATGTAGATGAAGCCTGCAAGACTTGGGTAGAGCAATATAATATAAAAGGCTTTGGAAGCCCATGGATATAAAATAATTTTAGAAGTTGTGTTTTAATTAATTTCCTTAATTTATAATTTTGGTAGTAATCTAACTAGAATTTAATTTAGGTTCGGAAAGTTGTTTAGGAGCATTACAAATATGGATGTATTATGCTGCTTTCTATACACTAAATTATTTGAGATTTGAGAAGAATTGCTTTGTGTGAGAATTACTCTTCGTCTCAAAATCTCGTCCTCCATTATTTGGTATCAGAGTCTAGTTGTTCTAAACACCTTCAGCCCCTACAACGCTCATCCCGTCCCAAAATATTAGTTCCAAGATACCCATCTCCAGTCAACCAAAAACCCATAATAATCCCACGACTGCTGCAACCTCCAAGCACCCAACTAGCCATTCACAAACCCGACAACAAACGCCCAATTATCAACCCAAACAAACTCTAAACATTGTATCTTTAACCCTCACGCAAGCCTTAGCCGCTACACTGCTGCAACAGCCCATACCAGCACAAGACCAAAAACAACACAGCCGCGACATCAACTATAACAAAATACAGGAAAACAAAAAGAAAAAAAAAGTAAATAAAGGTGTAGAAGAAGAATTTGTGTTGCCACTGTTGCGAGTTCCATAGCCGCTGCCTCGTGTTCCATAGTCGTCGTTGATTTCTGTCCCACTCCCGCTGCCTCCGACTTCTTTCTTTTTTCTGTTAGAAGTTTTTTTTTATAAAACAAAGGTCTTACCTTAACTTTTGTTGGACAAATATTTTTAGTTCTGCCAAATTACCATTTAGTCCTCTATCATTTAGTAACTTAATATAGCTACCCCTACATGGTCCATTAGCAGCCCTGACTTTTATTTGTTTCAGTTAGCCAATGAACTATTGTTTCCTTTCAGTTCTATACTTAGAGCCACAAAATAAAACAAAAACGTATAGAAAAAAGTGCAAAAAATCTTATCTTTATTTTCAAGAATCTTGGTAAATGCTGGTGAAATCAAATGCCAAACTTATATGTTACAACAAGATGAGGTCTTAAAAATATTGAAGGTCCAATCACAACACTTGTTGCAAATGTTCAGGCGTCTGTTACAAGCACTTGCAACAAAAGTTGATGTACTCACGCAACACATAGATAAAGGACAAGAAGATGCTCACGAGAATATTGAAGGTCCACCTCCTGATCTTTAAGTAAATGAGACTCTTACAGTAGCATGGATCCAATCCACATGCTAATCTTCATCTGCCAAACCTTAGGTTGAAGGCAGTGGATAAGTGGATAGACGAGCGAAATTAAATGTTGGAGTTCAATGATGATCATTGACTCGAAGCATTCTTCGACTGGACTCACAGTGTGGAAAACTTCTTTTGTTGGTATAAGCTAGCCGATGAGAGAAAACTTTTATTTGCTAAGCGAAATTGAAAGAAACAACTCGAATTTGGTGGGATTAACATTAGCGAAATTTATATATACTTGTGGGAATATGGGATCATGAGAATATATTAAAGCTGTATTGACACAACGATTTGTGTCTTCAGATTATAAGCAATAAACATATTTATAGTTCATTGAGTTTGTGCAAGGAAGTAAATTTGTAGCAGAATACTCTTTAATGTTCTATAGTTTGGCTACGCGGTCCGAATTCTCTTAATTGAAGAAGTGTTGACATCCATACACCATCGAGCACTTGAAATTGCAGGTGGTGTAGTTCTAGGCCGGCAAACTCTTGCTCTTGGATGATACCATACAAGTTGCCACCCAATTAGAGGTTACTTTGAAGAGGACAACTTATGTTAGACCTCCAATGCTAGTCCAAACTTAGAATGAGCTTACTTTTGTCGAGCCTATTAGAAGCAGACTAGTGAAAAGATCGTCAGCTAGCCTTTTGATTACTAGCAGACTTAATCACACTCTAGGTTATTCTAATGCTAGTAACTATTAGAGTATATTATTATTATTACTTGGTCACTAAGTATGCTTACTTGGTGGTGATAAAGTAATAATAATAATTCTCTAATATTTCCCCTGAAGTTGGAAGTTTTATATCACGACTTACAACTTGTTATATAACAAAATAAAAGACTCAAAAACAATTACGAATGACTCATTGTCTAATAATAATAATATACTCTAATAGTAACAATTCTATATCTAGGTGTTATAACCGTCATGGTTTCGGTTACGTATCTTTTGACTATCCTTCTTCAAAGATGAATGTTACACTTCCTCTAAGCTAGTTGCTATCATTAAAAAAGAGCTTGGAAAAATGGATTTGGATGAAGAGGTTTGCGAACCCATAGATGTCGAATACGAGCTTGATTACCAGGATTTGGATGTTGATGCTCATTTGGACAAATGTTTAGGTGTTCTTCAACCTTTACTTAAAAAGGAGATCCTAAAATCCATCGGGGGGCGAATTTCTTAGCAGATAGTCAAAGGGGCAGGACAGGTATGCCGTATGCTCTCTTGTGATTGATACTGGGAGTTGTACTAATATTATCTCTGAGGAAGTAGTAAAGAAACTTGGATTAAAGATTGAGATTCATCCGGAGCTGTATGATGTTTCATGGATTACCATTACAAAGCTGTGGGTTACTAATATTTGTTTGGTCACATTTTTCTTTGGCAAACTTTGCGATACTGTTATATGTGATGTATTATCCCTTAAGATTTGTCATTATCTTAGGGCATACATGGTTATGGGATCTTCATGCAAAACATTGTGCACATGCTAATACCTATTCGATTATTAAGGGAATCACCAAGTTCGCTCTTACTTGTACTCTAGACATGTCAAATTTAAAGCTTACAAAGAATTCATTGATCCAACATGATTCCTCGTGTTGATGTTCTTAACTCGATGGAGTCGAGTTCTTTTTGGCGGATGACAACTGATGTAGAACAAGCACACAAGAATTGGGTAGAGTAATATAAAAGGCTTTGGAAGCTCATGGATATAAAAGAATTTTAGAAGTTGTATTTTTATTAATTTCCTTAATTTATAATTTTGGTGACTATTTAATTAGAATACAATTTGGGTTAACAAAGTTGTTTAGAAGTATTATAAATATGGATGTAATATATTACTTTTGATACATTGAATTATAAGAATTATTTGAGATTTGAGAAGAATTGCGTTGTGCAAGAATTACCCTTTTACTGAATTTTTTTATTTTTATTAATTTCTTTAATTTATAATTTTGGTGACTTTCTAATTAGAATTCAGTTTGGTTAAGAAGTATTATAAATATGGATGTAATATATTACTTTTGATACATTGGATTATAAGAATTATTTTAGATTTAAGAATAATTGCGCTGTGTGAGAATTACCCTTTTCCTAAAACCCCGCCCCCATTAATGGAGGGATTCTTAAAACCATAGGCTTTGATGACATCAATGTGGGTCTTAGTTTTCAGCCTTCTCATCAAGTTTTTTTTACTTAATTTAGTTTGTTTCTTTTGGTTGATATGTAGTTTAGACTTTAGTTTTAACGTGATAGTTCTAACGGAGGCATTTGTAGACCTCAAAAGGGTATTAAATTTGTATTAGTACTTTTAACGAGCATTTCCAAGATTAGGAGTTGCACTAGTAAAATAAACAAATTTTTTTTTGATAAGCTGGTACATAATATTAAACTTGCGTAATTCATTATGTAGTGCTTGACATGGAGTACATATATCATTTGAATATACTAAAAATATAATGTATAAATATGCTTTTGATACACCTTAAATTGTCACTCACTAAAAGAAGTGATGCCACCTAGGGAGTATTACGTATTTAACATTTGTGTTTGAAACTTCTAATTGTTGTTTGGTTGCACATTGCAAAGTGGAACATGTTTTAGTGACATGTATTTGGTATTGCATATTATTAAAGTATATTATTATTATTACTTGATCACCAAGTACGTGGAGCCCACACATACTTGGCCACTACTCATCTAGTAGCTTATATATATAAGGCTTTAGTAATCTTTGTAATAAGATAACAACAATATTATTGTTGAATACATCTATTTTATCTCTAACATGGTATCAGAGCTAGTTTGATCTTGGGAGGTCCACTAGAAGTCTTGCTTCTTCCGCCGAGCACATAGCCGGCGACATGTATCTTTTCTTCTTGCAGTTTTTTTTATTTAGAGAAAACAAAATAAAAATCCATAGAGGTTTATTTTTGTGGTGAAACAAAAATAATTTGTCCTCGGTAGTTATTTCTCTGGTTGAATATGCATGTAAGTGGATAGTTGATTAGAAAGTAAGGATTACATGGGGCCAAGATTTCAGGAAGGAACGTGTTCTTCGATTTTGTTGGAGGCTAGAGAGTCCTCCATTATTTTAGTAAGGCAAGGAGTCCTTCGTAGTTGTTTTTGAATGATAGAGTCCTTCACATTTGTTATGGGAGACGAGTATTTTCCGTTACAATGTTCTAAAAGGCGCTAGGTGGGAGGCGGGCGGCCAGGGGGGCCTAGGCGGGGTCTGAGCAGGGCCTAGACGGAATTTTTTATTTTAAGCCAATTTTAATATTTTAACTGATATTTATTCAAGCAAAACAATAATATATAGCAAGACAATTTATAATAAAGATAATAAAGGAATTTACTTAAAGTTCAAACACATCCATATTGCTGCTAATGTCAAGTTCAAAAACAAACATGCAATTGTTCAAAGTTCAAACATATTTTTAACGTATTAGTTTTATTTATAAATTTATAAACAAGATTGCTATTAAATAATAAAATTTAAAATTTCAAGAATTTAATTTCATATTAAAACTTAAGAAACTAAACATAAATTTAAGAATTATATTGAATTAAACTAAATATTACAAATGTATCATCATTTATATAATTTGAAGTTGGTTCAAGTTCAAAAAATTACAACTATAATAAAATTATTCATTTTGACTTGATATTGTTCACTTGTTATGATTTGATATGCTCAAATCTGTATTATGAATATGGTAAATCATTAAAATATATATATATATATATATATATATATATATCAAGATCTGGTTTGGATAGTTATTAAAATAAAATAACTCTCCGCATAGACCCTGCCTATGTCTCACCTAACTATCTGGAGGAATTTTTTTGCCGCCTGGGGGGCCTAGCGCCTAGGCGAGGCGCCAAGGGGGCCTAGCACCTAGGCGAGACGCCAAGTGGGGGCCTAGCGCCTAGACGGGGCGCCAAAGGGGGGCCTAGCGCCTAGGCGGGGCCTAGGCGGACCTAGGCGGTGATTTTTAGAACAGTGCTCCGTTATTGCCAACACATGATATCCTTGAAAAATGGATGTGTGAATTTTATATATCGAGGGTGAGAAATTTAATTTTGAACGTAAAAAAAATTCAATTTTTTTTTTCTATGCAATTGAAGAGGGCCTCAATCTTCGTAGTTTTTTTGAGTCTTTTATTTTTAAAATTATGTTATGTAACAAGTTGTAAGTCGTGATATAAGACTTCCAACTTGAGGGTGAGTATTAAAATATATTATTATTAGGCAAGAAGTCCTTCGTAGTTGTTTTTGAGTCTTTTATTTTATTATGTAACAAGTTGTAAGTCGTGTTCCAATTTGAGGTAGAATATTAGAGTATATTATTATTATTACTTGGTCACCAAGTATGTTTGGTGCCCACACATACTTGGTGCCCACATATACTTGACAACTACTCAACTAGTATCTTATATATATAAGGTTTTAGTACTCTTTGTAATAATATAACAACAATGTTCAATACATCTATTTTATCTCTAAAACATCAAAATTACAATAACTTGCATTTTTCTTGTTACTCGTGCAGCCTATATTGGTTTTTATGTCCAAGGTGGATGGAAGTTTCAAGTTTAGTCCCGTCAGCGTTAACTTTTTAACAGAGGTTGCGAAGGTTCTCTTTGCAATTGTTATGCTTTTGATTCAGGTACATTAAACTTTTTACCTCCCCTCTTTTGACGTAAAATGCATCGTTTTTTTGTCATTTCTTCTTGTTTTTGTTTTGGGGGGGTGGGGGTTGGGGGGGGGGAAGGTTGTTTGTGTAGTCATGTGGATATTGCAGAGAAATAATATAGTATATTAGAAGATGCGTTGCAACTGATATTCAATGGTAGAAATAAGAGTAACATACCAGCTATCATGGTGACTTCCGAGAATGTGTGTACGAGTTTTTGTGTTATTTTTTTATTTACATGATTGCTTGGTACAAACTTGGATGGAAGTGTTAACATTTGGTTATGATTTGCAGGCTAGGCATCAGAAAGTTGGTGAGAAGCCGCTTCTCTCAATCTCTACGTTTGTTCAGGTTTGTTCTTACTTACATACATGCTTGTCATGACTCATGAATGTTGATATTTGTTAAATTTTAATATGTAGGACAACATGACTATACTAGGGTACATGTTTCTATTGAAATCCTAAAGCGGTTCAAGTTTGCAAGTGCATGCACAACAATAAAGTCCTTTCTAAATAGGAATTTGTAATTTTTCTAACTTTTATTTATGGTACTGCAGTGTTGGTTATGTTAGTACCTGGACTTGGTCTGGTAGTTAGTATGCTAGGAAGAGTGAAGGAGGTATATATTTTCTTCTGGGTGTATGTAATCTATAGTTTCACCCTGTTATACACTTTTTGGGTAGCTGTATTACTTTTTCAATCTACTATGTACATGTATAGACAAGATTCCTTAGTTTTTTTTTCTTCCGACCATAACTAAGCCCTCCAAGAAGCAGGCAAGTAGATGTATCGAATATAGAAGTGCAATCCCAGATAAAGACAAAATGTAGCTTACTTAGGAAGTCAGTGAAGTGTTAAATAAGAGTTGTTCCCTGAACAGTGAACACATCCACACGCCCTGTGAGCTGAAAACCAAAGACATAAACAAAAGAAAAGATAAGAACAGGAAGAAACAGAAAAAATAAAAGTCAAGAACAGGATAGAAAAAGGAAGCTGAAAATGCATGCTTCAAGTTGTGGATGGCAGCTGTCTCCATCAAGCATTTGCTTACTGCACTCTGCACTCTGCACTCCTTATGCATGCTATTCTGAAGCCATAGAATGGTGCTGCTGAGGTAGCTCATTGTAGACTCTACTCATTTCAAGTTTCAAACACCTCAGTACTGAGCATGGCAGTGACTATGACCCAAAATAGAGTCAACAAGAGCGACCATAATTTGTCTCTCTTTCTAATGCTCAAGAAGATGATTGACCTTTCATCCATTCTCTTTGACTTGAAATACCAAACTTTTACACTCTTTATGCACCAAAAAATTTACTATCTTCCGTGATTTTCAATTGGTTAAGCTGAATACCAATCCAATTCTGTTAGTCAAAAAGGAGAACTTAAGTTCTACGTGCAAGAAAATATCTAGTAATTATCTGTAATTATTAGCCATTTGTAAAGATACCTTGGCATCATACAGATTAGATGGAGGTATATTCTGTGACTTGAGAGGTACTAATAACTATAAGTTCCTTGCCAAGATGCTGATATTATTTTGCTTGCTTTTTTTTGTTTTTTTCCAAATTGGATATAAGTCTCACGTCAGTTATTACTAAGGAATAAGACTGAGCAAAAAACGGATATAACCGAATTACCGAACCGAACCGAAATATTCTAAAAATTCGGTTATTTTTAATATTTCGGTTATATCCGAATTTTTTTACGGTTTTCGGTTAGTTTGTACGGGTTTCATTTTTAAGTTATTCGGTTTAACCGAATACCCGAAACAAGTCTTGTAAAGTTGCACCACTTGACTTAAAATAATAATATGACTCTTGAGTCATTACTACTTTACTAAAATCTCTCGAACTCTCAGAGTCAGATCTCTCAACAAAGCCGAAGGTATACAAGATGCGAATATTCAGATGTCCGGCACATACGCCGGTCAGCTCCGACTCCACCTTGACACCTTCGATCTGTACTCCTTCACGAGCGCCATGTGCTCTTCTTTCTTCCGACCTTCCTCCTTCTGCTCAATCGACTATACGATTCGCCAAGCGGCTTGGAGCTAGTAGATTGATGACGTTCTTGTAGGCGACGGAGAGGAGGTTCCGATCTTCGACGGTGAGCTCGCCGGTGCGGCTCGGAGTGAGCAGATCGATGACGTTCTTGTAGGCTTGCTCGATGGCTTGCTCGGTGATGGCTTGTAATCTTCGATGGCTAGCTCGGAGATGGCTTATATCTTCGATGGCTTGCTTCTGGTGTAAGATACTAAGATGTTATGCATCTATTTGTATGTTTTTGTAATATGTATTGGCCTCTTTTGTAATATCAATATGTAGGCTACATGTATTGTTTTGTTGCTGCTGACTGCTGTTCTCTCTCGGTAATATGTAATTATGTACTGTTTGTTGCTTCTGCTGAAATGCTAAGTATTCGGTTATTAACCGAGTTGTTCGGTTATTCGGTTATCACAGATTTCGGTTAATTTTTTGGATATCTAAAATAGTGTAATTTCGGTTTTCAGTTATAACCGAAATTCTTGTTCGGTTCGGATAATAACCTAATGATCACTCCTACTAAGGAATGAGACTTAGGTGTTGGTGTCTAACATGCATATAATGTAATTGAGTTTATGATATCAAAAATCCTTCTTCTTCGTGCCTCTGGCCATACCATATGTTTGTCAATATTAAAAGTGATCTCCAAATTTAATTAGGCCTACAAGTCATTTTATTATTGAGAGTTTGAACTTGGCTATATGTCAAGTGTCACAAAATTTATGTCTTGCCAGTTCGAGATCTTGTTGTGGTCATAGCCCGTCTTTGCATAGTTTTTTCATGGATATAGGTGATTGTTTCCATGATGGTTATCTAATAATTATTTTGGAATCTAAATGCTTCAGTTAAGGCAGTTGGTAATTGATGGGTATCCTCGATATTGATTTGAAATTGTTATGCTTTACCACTCTAGAAGTCTAAGGCAGCTTCTTGAGGTGCTTCATTTTCCTTTACTTTTTTGAAAACAGTTTTCTCAAGAGTTAGGTATCATATTTGACTCTATGAATTCTATTGAGAGTGATGACTTCACCTTTACCCCTTTGAAATCAATATAGACTATTCTTTGTATTTTCCTAAATCACAATGGGACTGGTTGATGGCCTCTTGTCCTAAAAATCTTTTGAATTATGTGCAGGCAGCTCGCAACAATGTTCTTCTTGCCGTTCCAGCGTTTCTCTATGCTATCAATAACTATCTAAAGTTCACCATGCAGGTGCAGTTTGTTTTCATTTTTTTCCTGCTATGTGCATATGTTTCCAGAGAATATTTGTGACTGTATGGACTATAAAGTTTAAGATAAAAGAATAATGCATGATTTGCTGTAAACATCCACTTCCAGATGCCGTGTACATGTTGCATATACTTTCTAGTTAGATTTATAACTTATAGCATTAAATGGAAGAATAAAAATTAAGAATTTTGAGAACCAACAAAATGTATTAAGAGTTATAAACGCCCTGTTTTAGTCTCCATGAAGAAAAATACTAAACTTGAATTGAATACGGAGATTTCAGTTGACTTGCTCAAGGTAAGTATCATCATATTATGACTCGAATATAAAAAAACCTGTCTCAAAATTTGTCAGCAACTACATGGATGTAGTATATCTCATTAAAAGCATTTTTGTTTTGATAAAAGTAGAAATATTATTATAAAAAAGAGAGAAATGCTAGAATTTTCAATAATGCTTATCTATGATAAAGAGTTCCATTTCTAGCGTCATTCTTCGGCTATGGGAGCTTTTAAAGGAGTTGCTATTTCAGTTGTTCATAGGGTTTAGTGGCAAGTCCTTAATTAGTTTTTGTTTATTTTCCTTGTTTATTTTCATTGGAGGACTCCTTGTCCTCTTCTCCTGTACTTTCTTTTTCATCTAATAAAATTTCTTCTTTAATCTAAAAAAAATGAAGTCCACCCTCACTATACTAAAAACCAGAAGAGCACTTAGAAAAAGTACAGCACTCCAATCTCTACCAAGTCACAAAAATACCCCTAAAAGCTCACATAGTAGAACTCCAAAGGGAAGTAAGAAAAATAATCCCCATCCCTTGACAACTTAAAAGATAAGAATTTCCCTCTAAGCAGTTCAGCATGACACTTGCTCCAAATTCCTACAAAACTGAAAAAAAAGTACACTATCATAAAATTTTGGGTTTGGGAGTGTTTGTAACATAAAAAAAGTGCTTTTACCAATAAAGGATTTAGGTTCAAGAGCAATTTGGGGAGGAAAATTTTGTGCTTTTTGAAGTGTTTATTTTCCAACTTGTTAACCTACGCTTTTTCTGGACAAGTTATAAAATTAACAAAATAGTTTTATGAAATGCTTTTTCAAAATTTATTTACCACACTTTCTATGACTTTCATGAAAGCAAATTTTCCAACAGCGCTACTAGCGAAAGTGCTTCATCTCACCACATCTATGTAATAAACTCATTGGTAAATGTATGTCAGGTTACTTTGTTCTGAAACAATAAACACATTACATGTGTCAAGTCATTTTGTAGGACGGATATATCAGGTAACTGCCAAGACTCCTAGGCTTCTATCCTGGGAATTGTTAAGTCATCGCCTAGGTGGTTGGGCTTTTCGTCATCTATGTCTGATTATTCATCCTTTGAAATCATCAACTGAATCGGTTGAATTTTAATTTGATATTGGAGTTCTAATGTCAATCACACAGTTATGTAACTCAGAACTTTCTGTGCAGCTCTACTTCAATCCTGCAACTGTGAAGATGCTGAGCAATCTAAAGGTATGTTTTGATTTTATGACTTTTTGGGCTTTTAAATTTCATAGCTTGCTCATATTTACTGATTGTTTTGGTGATGGTTTTTTGTTTATATTATTTTTTTTTGACACGTTGCATTCTCAAGTGTATCAGAATTAACAATGCATCATATTGCTGAACCTAAAACCTATATAGAACCCAATTACAACCTTTGATATCCATTATGCTGCTTGATTATTTGGTGTGTTGGGAGAGTATTATATTGCCAGAGAGACTTGGTTGGAGCAATATAGAAGGCTTTCTAATCCCATGGAAGTAAAATAAAATTCTAGAAGTAGCTATAATTTGTTTACTTTATTGATAGTTTTAGCAGTATCTTATTAGAATCCATGTCCTTGTGTTTTCATTCCAGTCCTTGGAAATTTATCAAGGGTACACTGCCTTTCAGTTTCTTGTATGGTTTCGAGTTGGTAATGACATCCATATTTGGTTTTGGGAGGATATTTGTATTGGGGATGCCTCTGTCTCTTTAGCTTTTCCTTGTCTATATTACCTCTCATCCGAGCACAATTTGCCCATCTCTATGTTTGGATGGATGAAATAGTTTCATGTAATTTTCATTTTTTTCTACAATTTGAATGCAGATGAATTCCCTTTACTTATTAAACTTCTTAATGCAACCTCTTTCCTCACTCCTTGTATAGGGGTGTGGCCTGTGGGGTGTTTTGATCCATTGGAAATATTCTATTGTTGTTCTTTGTCCACTTACTAGGTTATCGTTGAGTTCATCATTTGTCTCTAGCCTTGTACATTTGGAAAACTGAGGTTTCCTTGAAAATTAAGGCTTTCTTGTTGTCCTTGAAGCTTTGTCGGCTTAACACTAACGACACACATCAAAAGCGTAGGCCTTACAAATCTTTATCCCCCTAAATATGTTTTGTGTTTGTAGGATAGCAAGTCTCATTCACATTTGTTTGTTCGTTCGTTCACAGTCTGATAGCTTGGCGGTTGTGGTGTTATTACTTTAGAGTTCTAGGTGAATGCCAGAATTTTATTCGTCTTCTGAGGAAGATCTTCTCCTTCCTAGAGCAGGGGTTTTGGCAGTATTAATAGTTGTGTTTGTTTTGCCATTCTATGGGGCGTTAGGATACAATGAATATAAATTTGCTTTGCAGATAAAGTGTCTTTTTTTTGGATACAAGAAAAATCTATTAAAATAGAAAAGAAAGAATACAATAAAGGGGAGATTAAGAAATCCATCATTACCAGACTAAAGAAAACAAATCCAGAAGCGCATACTTTCCACCGAAATAGGGCACACCTACTCCTCTCCTAACACTCTAATTCTCTAAAGAGAGAGCTCCACAAGCTCCAAGCAATAGGAATGAAGAATAAATGAGCATGCTTCTCAATGTTCTACCTCCACATAAAAAAAATGTCAGGAGATGGAGCCTTGTGAGGTCTGTGATCAATCTTTAAAACCAGAGAATGCAAAAAGTCTTGATTTGGAATGGATCTTGACTTTCCAAATATGTGAAGCTAATGGAAATGGATTAGGAATATAACAGAGTGAGTCTTTGCTTCTCTTTGAGTCGTTCCTTTGGAAGTTTTTCGAGACATTTGATGTTGACCTTCCTCTATATATTGGCGGTTAGTGCTTTTCTAATGCTTAGATTGTTTTCCAATTGTTATTTTTCATTTCTTTCATTTTTCCCTTAGGAGGACTTCTTGTCCTACACATATGTTAGTAATTTCTTTTCTTTTATGTTAGAAATTTCTTTTCTTTCCATCACTAAAATCTTAGGCTTAATTTCTTTTAGTCTTTTCAGAGTGATGTTCTTGGGGTCTTTAAGAAATGGCTGTTTGTTGTGGGTTTATGTAGAATGATTTTGATCGTCTTTTCCGACGAGGCTTGAGTGATAGAAGTGCGTCATCTAAAGTAGATTTTAAACTTTTGGGAGAAGACATAATAGATTGATCTATAACTCAACCCCATCTAGAGGACATAGCAGATTGATCTATAGCTCCACTCCAGCTAGAGGTTTCATACACATTCAAGGCTTTGGTTTTTAGAGTCGATCCATATAGTCCTTACTATCTTCTATTAATGCATTATGTGCGAGGATTAGTACCTGCGCACTGATTTTCTCAGTTCCTGTCTGTTGTCGGATATGGCTTACTATGGTACATGGACTTGACAACCCCAAGAAGGGTCCTTAAAAAGGACACGACACAGACATGCCTATTTTTAGAACTTTTTGGTTCATTTTCCACCAAACTTTGTTGTATTGTGTCATGTCGACATGGGTACTTCTAGATTTTAGAAGATTCCATTTATCATAGCTGGCAAATCACAGGATTCATGTTCGAGTGATTGTTGAAGTGTTGGATTAGGGCACAGAGTTCAACTACCTTCTTTAGGTTTATGTTTTTTTTCCCTTTTCCTTCTAGAGTACTGTTCTTGGGGTCTTAGAGAAATAGCTTTCTTGTTGTGTGTTTATGTAATTGATTGCCTTTTATTTAAGCTTTGGCTGGGTAAAAGTTCAATTTCTACAGTAGATTTTGAAATTTTTTGGAGTTTACATAATAAATTGATCTATAGCTCCAGCCTAGCTAGAATTTTGGTATATTTGAGACTTGGGTTTTGAGAATAGATCCTGAGGGATCTTACTGTTTTGAGATTCAACACCATAAACTCTCTATTATGATTGTTCAAATTGTATATATTACTAATTGTGGTATTTTCCTTTTTCTGTTCTGCAAATATTTCCATGACTTGAACTTCTTGTTTTATTCTCTTAATTTAACTGTGGACTTCGAAAGTGCAGGTCTTGGTAATTGCTATTTTGTTAAAGATAATAATGAAACGCCGGTTTTCTGTTATTCAGGTCAGTTCTAAATTCTAAAAGGTCTTATTCGAGCTATTAAGCTGTGAAGTGTGATTAAGATAATGATTCAAATTCTTTAACAGATTCCGTACGAACAAATCACACTTGGTCATAAATATTTTAAGGTCTTAACATTTAAAATATTTTGTTTACTACCAGTACATTCTGATTCATTGTTATGTTACAGTGGGAGGCTCTTGCTCTTTTGCTAATTGGCATTAGCATAAACCAAATGCGTTCCCTGCCTGAGGGTACATCTGCTTTGGGTCTTCCAGTTGCAACGGGTGCATATATTTATACATGTATCTTTGTAAGTGATTTACTTTTTCTTTCAGTAATGTTGATGTGTTCATGTGTGACGAGAGCAAACTGTTTAATATGCATGCAGCTTTTCTGAAGTTAGTCTCTTTTATCTTCTGGTCTTCATTAGACTTGTTTCTGTGAGGTGGAGTCTTACTTGGGAGTTCAATGTGCAGGTGACTGTTCCATCTTTGGCTTCAGTCTACAATGAATATGCACTAAAGAGCCAATACGATACAAGCATTTACCTTCAGGTGATTTCATTCTTGACTCTGACTACATTTTCGCTGTGTGACGGTTATGGATATATTTGAGCTCAAGTGTTTGTATACTTGCATATTATAGGATTAAAAATGGCAAAACTAAGTTTTTCACCACTATACTTGACAAGTTTTACTTAATACATCATTAAACTTTTAATTTTTTTAATTACCCCAATAAACTAATTAAATAGTAAAATTGGGTCATTCTGTTAAATTAATTGAGTGGCTGTTAAATATTTTCCTACGTGGATTTGTAAAAGAAAAGAAAAAATACGTCGCTTAGAGGGGGTCTATCATACGTGGACACGCCTCCGTATGCAGAGATTGCCCAAGTGTTATTGGGATCGGCTGTAATTGATTCCACCACCATTAGTGCCTTTACCTTTGAAGCTTGTGGGCTTGATTCGATAATTCGTAATAAAGAACCTAATGCGCCTTCTTCGAATATTCATTTTCTCGACTGATCAGTAGCAGAAGCGAGAATGGCCACAGCTGAAACCGCCTGTTCCCTGAGGGAAAGATGAGCATTGAGATCAAGGAGGTGAATTAGATAGTCGATGTTTCCTTCTTTGGCAACTAAATTTGGGCCTGTTTCAGCGTTTTCGAGGAGTTGAAGGAGGGACTCCATGGCTTTTTTCTTGAATTCAATACCTCCGATCTGTAATCTGGTGAAAAGGTCGCGAATGAAGAAGCCCAAGTCCTCTTCTTTGGAGCCCGGGCTCAGTTGGGACAATACGATGGCATTGGATTGACGGAGGACGCCGGATCCAAGTAGCAAATCGATGTCGTGAATCTATTTGGAGAGCCATCCGATGGCCATGTCGAGGTCACTCTGCATGAGGAGATTGCCGGCAGGAAAAGAGGGGCGGTGCATTGGTCGGAGAGGATTTGAATGCGGCAGAGGGTGGTGTGGAGGTTGGGGAGTAGGGTTTGTAAGAGGGGGTTTTCAGACCAGTGAAGGGAATCAGAGATTTCAGAAATTGAGTATTTGAGGGAGGCGAGCTTTGATCGATGGACTTGCCAGCGGCTGGTGAAGGATTTGATTGCTAGAGAAAAGAGGAGGAGGTGAGAGAGTAGTTCGGAGATTTGGTTCCACGTATGATAGACCCCTTAGCCACGTCCTTTTCCTTTTCTTTTACCAATCCACGAAAGAAAATATTTAACAACCGTTCAATCAATTTAACAGAATGGCCCAATTTTATTATTTTAATTAGTTTACTGGGATTAATTAAAAAATTAAAAGTTCAATGGTGTATTAAGTAAAACTTGCCAAGTATAGTGGTGAAAAACTTAGTTTTGCGGATTAAAAATTTGTCTATGTTTGAAAATTTAATAATGAAATGTTATTTGATAACACAGCTATATTATTTACCTTTTTGTAACCATCAAAATGTAAAATTTTACCTAAAATCTCAATTATTCTAATCTCACTGTTGCCATGAGCTTTCTCAACAAAAAATAATAACAATACTGAGATAGGGCATTTAAGTTGGACGTCCTAGCACATAAAAGGAAAGCTGTTAAACGCTGGTGGTAATGGCTTGTATTCACTGGTACCAAGTACCAACTGGTATTTCATGCTGTACATGGGTGATTATTTTCAAACTTGTGGCTGGAATATTAGGATATTCATAACATTCTAAAATTGTTTTGGCTGGAAACTGGAAAAAATGCAAAGAAGATGAATTTTATTCCCTATCCACACTTATGCTACATAAAGTTTGAGATCTCATTCATTTGACGGAAAGCAAATATTTAACAGTTTTATTATGGGAATGCATGGCAGTATAACAGGGGATTTCCTTCTCTTCCTTTCTTTTTCCCTATGGTGTTACTTATCAGAGTTAAACTTTCAGAGGTTCAGTTTAGGGGACCCGGAAATTTTAAGTTTATGAAGTATGACTCGTCATCTTTCTACTGATACATGACCCTAATCCTTTTGTGATCAACCTGCTAGGTCCCAAAGGTGAAGACTGGGGCGGGGGGGGGGGGTTGAATAGGCTTTTTCAAATAGTTGAGAGTCAGAATTAAAAACTTCGTTTATACTGCAACGGAATGTTAATAAAATACCCCAGCTGATAAAAGAGAAACAAGCAAGAGATATAAAAATAGAGGTTCGAAATCAACAAATGATTTCTGCTCCCCTCTTTTTCACACTCGATGAAGGTACAACACTAGCCAAAATTCACACAGAATCACAACAGTTTTTGGTTTACTGTAAATCTTACTCAAATATCACTCAGATACAGTAATTTTCACACAGAAAATCTCACTACAAATAGCCTAGATCTACACTCAGTTGGATCTAGCTATTATCATAGGTTGTGTTTAGAGTTTGGTTTCTCGGTCTTAGTAAATGTTAAAGGAGAATGTTCCTCAAGTTTAAATTATTGAACTCTAATGCTTAAGGAATGTTACTTCAGAGATCTTGCTTTGAATGCTCTTGAATGATTGAATGATTAGTGTAGCTCAGTTAATTTAGTTCAGTCAAATGTTGATATCTGTGTTGAGAACTTGGTTATATACCACTAGCTCAATCTTCTTCACCTTGGATAAAATTTTGACCATTGAGATTGAGGTTGGTATACGTCCCCATGAACTGCATGTGTCAGTCTGAAAAGCATTGTTGCTTTAGCCTTTAGTCATTTTCTTCCCGTTTGGTTTCCAGCAGTTGAGTTGCTACTCAAGCTTTTAGTAACGTACTCTATTCATCACAGTGTGTTATTGTGTTTTAAAAAGGACGGAAAAGAAAATAAATAGACGAAAAACTTGCGTTTTCTATCCAATTCTTTTGTTACCGAGTTTTTTAATGAACGGAAAATATAAGAAATGGATGAAAAACTTAGACATTTTTCTTGCCTAACTTTTGGACAGAAAAATATATAACTTTAAGTAACTTTTTTTGTAATTCCTATTGTAACCTTCACATTATAAACATACCAAAACTAATATAATGATAAAATAGTATTTTGAATGTAGAATTTAAGTTTTCTTTCCATTTCCTTTATAAACTCAATAACAACATGAAAGAAACTCAGAAACATAGAGTTCTATTCTTTTCTTTTCTCATCAAATTTAAGTTTTCTATTCTATTCTTTTCTTTTAAAAACTCAAAAACATAGTATCAGTATTATGCTTTGTATATAGTGTTCCGTTCTAAGTTTCAGCCTTCTGCTTGATGCAGAGTAAGCTCGACTCTCAGTGTAGACTCCGTAGAGCATTGTGCTTGAAGCTTGGAGCTTTTATCGAAGCTCGACTCTACTCCTTGTTCCTTTTCTTTGCTTCTTGTACTATGCTCTTGAGCATTCTTCAATTAAGCTCTTAGTGAAGTTTTACTTGAGGAGCTTTCCAGAAACAATTGACTCAACAATTACACTATACAGTTGATATCCTAACTTCACTAAGGATTTTCCTATGGATCAAATGCTATACATTTATTTCTAGGATCCAAGTACTCATTTAGACAAAACATAGCAAGTCCTTTTACAAATATTACAATTGATCATCAAAAGGGCAATGCTAGTTAAACAAAATTTAAACTAATGCTCATTTAATTATCATCAAATCTAATATTCTTAATTAGTAAATTATGAACCAAACACAACCTGCTCTAGAGTTTCTGAACCATTCATTGAGTTTGAGTGTAGTACTTGAAGTGTGTCGTTCTAAAAGTTCTTCTATCACTTTTCTCTTCAATGTGATATATACTCCCTCCATCCTCCAAAGGATGTCAATAATTTCGAAAGATCGTCCACCAAAGGCTGTCTAAAAGTACACAAGTTATATATAAAATATTTACAAAGACTAATTTACCTTCAAAAGTATATGTAAGCGGGGTCCATTAGCTTTAAAAAGACAGTATGTCAGTATCGTTTGTGTACTTACAAAGGGTCCACGTATAATTGGAACTTATTTTACCTTTCTCCTTTTTACTTTTCTTAATTTGTGTGAAATGTGTGCTTTTGACACTCTTTGCCCTTTGGGGACGAAAGGAGTATCAAGCAATGTTTATATCTCATTCTCTCGTATCTGATACACTCTAATTTATTTTTTCTGTTTCCAGAATTTGTTTTTATATGGATATGGTGCCATATTCAACTTTCTAGGCATTCTTGGAACCGTCATTTATAAAGGTACTGACCTAAAGCTCTGTTCAAATCCTGCCAATGCAATGATTTTGCACAAAAAGTAACTTGATTTATTGTAATATCAAATATTTGATGGATGGGACCTGTATCTAATTTTAACCTGTTTTGTGATATAGTTACCAAAAACTATTGCTTTAACATAGTTTGTATCTTACAAGAGTGCATGTTTGGACTTTGGAGGAGCCTAGTTCTTTTAGCTAACTACTTGCCTAAGTAGGCCAGAACAGTGTTTTTTCTTTTCAAATTTAGAATTCTAATAATTTTAGCAAGAGATATCCACATTTTTTTTGTTTGTGGTACTCCATTTACTGGCCCTAGTGCTTTCCAGCAGTTTCCAAGGCTGTTATGTTGAGTATTTACTGTTTATAGACATCTTGTACTCCAAAATCAGTTTACTTCCAGTTGCCTGTCGTAAGTGTAGTACGCTCGTATAGATTAGAAGCTCAAAGTCACATTTTTCTTTTTTATTTTATCCCCTTTTTTGTAACAACATAAATATAATCACCTAATTGATCTTCTCAATGGTGATTATATGATTTTCAAGTTTCTGTAACAGAGACGGTGTATTCCATAGCTTTGATTTGGATTGCACCACAAGTATTATATATATATATATATATATATATATATATATATATATACATACTATAATTAAGTCGATGCTTAAATTTTCATATTAAAGTGGCGCTTTTTAACAATGATGAGGTAATTATTATCAAATGTGATGGTGGAAAATCAATGGGATGCAAGTCGTGAGATTCAAGAATCGTTTCAACACCCTTAGAGGTGTTGAATGCTCGTGTGATTTATCTTGTTTGATTGGTTTGTAGTTTAGAAACCAACGTCTTTACATGAGATGCTGGAGAAGCTTAACAATGATTTATTACTCGTAGCTCGAAAATTCACCAAATAAAACTTTGAATTGGGCCTGATATTGATGTTTTAAATATTTCAGGTCCCGATAGCTTTAATATTTTGGAAGGACATTCAAAAGCTACTATGCTTCTGATATTAAACAATGCAGCACAAGGAATTTTATCCTCTTTTTTCTTCAAATATGCTGGTGAAGTTAATTTTCTTAGCAATTCAAGATTTTTTTCTCCTTCCAACAAATATCATGCAATGTTCTACAGATTAAAAATATCATAAGAATCAGTCATTTTCATTATTTGATTGACGTTTAATTTCTAGTCATTGCATCACTGTTTGTGATATTACATTTTTGTTATATTGTTATTTATGTGGGGGCTTCGTTTGATGCAATCAGATACAATTTTGAAGAAGTATTCGTCCACTGTTGCCACAATATTTACAGGCATTGCATCTGCTGCGCTGTTTGGTCATACTCTGACTATTAACTTTATCTTAGGAATTTCAGTTGTTTTTATTTCAATGCATCAGGTACTACAACAAAGAGAATTATCTTTATTATCTCTTTTATCCACTTCCATTTTGTTTTTGAAACTAACCATTTGCTTCATTCTTTCCTCAGTTCTTTTCACCTCTTGCGAAAGTCAAAGATGAACAAAAAAATGGTGTGTTGGAGCAAATAGAACTAAAGAATAATCATAGGTATTTGTTTGTTCTATCCGTTACTTTAATTTAGACATTCCCCCATGCTGTATTGACTAGTGATAAACTCATGGGGATTTTTGGAGAATTATTTCCTTTCTATAACGAGTTAAGTAAGTAATTTAACTTTTGAAGTGTTTTATTTTGGTATTTACATTTAATCTGCTATTACCTGTGTTTTATTAAAAAAAAATTTGATACTTTGAAGTCCTTGTTTTTCAAGGTTACAACATTGGGGAGGGGGAGTTGAACCTAGAACCTCTTGCATAGCTAGGGCCTAGTATACCAACTGAGCCAAAGGCTGTTGGTTGATTAAAATTGTTAATTATGTTAAAGATAACCTTATTTGATGAGTATGAGCTTGCAAGATAACTTTTGGTTCATTTTGTAACTTTTTGATCCTTGTTTTGGCAACCTCTTGCCACTGCATAAAAGCTTTTTACTCAATTCTTTTACAGAATCAACATGTTTCTATTTCCCTTGTCTAAAATTTTAAGACTATTCACATCCTTCATATCGACAGGTCAAAGGATTCATCCTTCATAAATATGGCAGCAGGGGCAAACGAGGAGGTACATATATTTATATTTGAATCATGTTATTTATTGCGAAAGTTTTCAGCTAAATTATGATTGCGACGTATGTGCATATATAGGATAGGTAGTAATTAAGAAGGGTCCCACTTTAATTTATTTTATCTTATCGCATACACTTCCACGTTAGTCGCAATCCAACTTCGTCATATATTTGTCGACATGTATATCATTTTCCTTTATATTGAATTGGCTTCTCTTGCAGACGCAATCTTCATACTTTCTCATGTATATTCTACCGAAACACATTATCATGTTTGCTTTCATTCACTTTATTTCTCAGGCGAGTCATCATGTAGGACCTGATGAAAGGCAACCGCTTCTTCCTAGATGAAGTTAGACAGGAGTATGTTACTGAAACTCAAAATATTGTTAGTATTTGTTCTCTTAGTGCATTCATAGTTATAGTTATCCAAACATATAGTTAATAAGATCGTGGTCGTCATTATCATCCCTCTCTGTTCTACTTTTCTCATAACAAATAAATTTTGCTTCACTGTGGAATAACACTTAGCATCATCAAGAATAGATAACATAATAAGACATTGACCAGATTACAAGTCTTCAAGTAAACTGACATGCTTTACTTGCCGCCCTCCCCCTCCCCCACCACCCCCCCCCCCCAACAAAAAAAATGATTGATGACTGATCGAGGAGAAGTTTTAGCTTTTGAGGACTGAACCAAATTTAGCGCTTGATGTCCACCATATTTCACTAGCACCTCAGATATCTCAGGTTTCTTGACTATGTCTATGCAAATGTATGCCGACTCCAAACTGAGTTTCAGACATTTTCTTCTCATATAATTCTACTTAAAATTATGTACAAGTAAAAAAGAAGTGCCAGACACGTGTAGGAAAGTGTCTGTTTAACATGTGTTGGTCTAACACAGACATGTGATCGTTGTAGAAGTGAATGTGCTTCCTAGATCCAAGGATAGCAGGTAAGAGAAGAAATATATGAAAAGTAGATTGAACAGAATGCTTCTGTAGTTGTTGATTAGTTGGGTTCTGGCACAAACGGAGTTGGTATTGAATAACTTGGATTATTTTTAATTTTTGGAGATAAAAGAAGTAGTTGGTTAGATAAAAGAGTGGTGCAGTTAAGGGGTACACGAAGTCTACGAATTCATATCCTTAATAAAGGACAGCCCCGGGTCCTATTGAATATCCTAACTAGTGAATTCCCACCCCCCCCTCCAATGGAGCAAGAGCTACGTATTCAGGCTTGCTTAAATCGAACTAGTTGGTGTTGGCTCAGCTCAAGCAGGTCTACAACACTGTAGGCTCTGCTCAGCAATCCTCGTGAAATGATAGGTGGTATAGACTTTGGATAATGTGTGTACATATATGTTTGTGTTTATTTACAAACTAGATGTGCATCCATGTTCAGTAATTGGGATGTCGTACCAATTGAGGACGAGAAAGAGTATCCTAACTTTTTTGAATCTTAGAAGTGTAATTGACATATGCGTTGAACTTTTTGCAGGTAATAGATGCATATACTTGCAAACATATTTCGAGAGAGAGAGATAACAATTAGTTATTGTATTAACCCACTAATGAATCAAGAGGAAGAGTAGCAAAATTGAGTGACAAGGAAAGAGACAGTATAAAAGCTATGCATGGAATTCCAAAAGTATGAGCATGGGGGTGTCATATAGGCGCCGTGCCATCTAGGAGAAAAAATCCTTAGGTACGGAACTATGTTATTGGAGTACAAGGCCACGCTACAATGACATTGCTCAAATGTTTATAATTGTTAACATGATGGGATTCAAAGAGCTCTTATGTTTAGGAGTTGATCACATTGCCACAACCCCCTTCTACAACCATTTTCTGGATGCTCTATGAAAACCCCAATGGGCTAGAATTTGAGGTTATCTGGGAGATCCTCCATAAAGGGAGCATTTGACTATGTTGAACTGTATTCCTCTATCCGTAGTACATTGAATGTATAGAAATGGATATAACAGGGTTTTTCTTATTCGTATTAACAACTACTTTAGGAGGAATGTTCTTATGCGGTGCTAACAATTAAATTATCTTTGAGTCCTTGGTTTCCGAAATAGTGTTAAAAGAAGTGCTTCGAATCATTGCTATTTGACTCGGACATGTTCTAAAAAAGTCGAGGTATTTCGAATTGTTTTGTTTTATTTTCTCATCGAGATCATAACAAAAATCAACATACCCTTATTCCTGGTTGTTGGGGCCGGCTGAATTATCTTTTTGTTGTTCAGTTCTGTCAAAATATGTTTTTGAATCACATTCAACAATAGAGATCATTATAGGTTCTGTTTATCCCCTCGAAGAAACTAAAAACTAGAGGATGTTTTGTATTATTTTCAAATGTTTTAGATGTGTAACACTGTAACCTATTCAGTGATTCATCATTGCCATAGTTGTTAAAGGCGAGCTTGAGGTGCAGCGTGATGCAGTGTTAGGCTTCGCCTAGCCTGTGGTGAAGCGCCTTCAATAAGTTGCAACCGAGGCGCGCTGAGGCGCACACTTATTTGAATTTAACCCAAATTAATCTCAAGTGTCCGTTTTTGTGCCTATTATGAGCTAAGACGAACGTTGATACCCACTTTGAACTTAACACAAACAAATGAAAAGACAAAATTCCTTGATAGGTTGATTTTTGTGAAGAATTATGTTGAACTACTAATGAATCGATTGTTATAGAATTGAAGTGATTCAAAAGAGAACGTAATAATTTTACTAAACTTTCTTAGAACAAATTATAGGACTGTTATCTCTTTCTTTCTACAAGGATGTTTCGGTGCAATTTTCCTTCACCGAGCAAGCCTATTTATAGCAAAAGAAAGGAGACATGCCACCTAACAAACCTTCAAATATGGCTTGTTAAACATGATGCCAATGTCCTATATTTGATAGTCATCGACTTAGGTAATCACTTATATTACAATTGTGATGCCCAAGATTTTTGTTTCCATGAAGATTTTGTCACGTGCTTGATCTCATTCCAATGTCTTTTAGTTGGAGAAAAATCGTATCTTGTTAGCAAGTTAACAACATAAATAATATTTGGTCGTGTGCAATTTGTTAGATAGATGATAGCGCCTATTACACTTGGGTATGAAATTTCAAGTCCAAGGACTTTTCCACTTTCTTGGGGCTGAAATGGATCATAAACTTTTAGATATTGAACAACCATCATAGTAGTCAAAGATTAAGTTTATTCATATGAAGACTAAGAAACTTTTCGGTATATGTGGATTGATGGACAAATTTCAGATGGAAAGAGCTCCACTTGTATTCCCAGACAAAATGATGAGATGAAAATCAAGAGATATCAATAAACTAAGTACATGATGAAAAAATACGAGATTGAAGCAAAATTGATAATATATTTGTTTTCTCTATAACATCAATTTTTTTTATGATTTCTTACATGGATCCCGAATAACTAAATGTGGAAGAATGTTCCGGAAAAAAATGGCTAAAATGGAAAGGTGCTATTCAAATTGAGCTACAATCACTACTGAAGAGAGAAATATTTGGACTAGTAGTCCAAACACCATTGTGTTTACTCCAGTTGGGAACAAATATCATTTGTACGAAAACGAAATGAGAAAAATGAAGTTGTGAGATACAAAATCTGACTTGGAGCTCAAGGTTTTTCACAGACCTGGTGTCGACTATCAAGGTACATACTCCCAGTGATGAATGGAATCACTTTTCGTTTTCTAATAGGTATGACAACCATGGAAGGTTTGGAAACATGTCTGATGGATTTTGTAACAACGTACCTATATAGCTCACTTGAGAGTGAGATTTACATGAGAATTCTTGAAGGAGTGAAAATGGTTGAATCAAAAAAACTCCATCACATATATTCAATCAAACTGCAACGTTAATGGTATGGATTGAAACATTTGCATAACTTCGGAATAAGATTGGAATGTGTCAACTCAAAGACTTGTTACAATATTACATTAAAGAAAAATGCATTTCTTTTCTTGGGAAGACTGTACTCTTTCTCCTTCATCATAGTTTTTATCCCAATGGATTTTTCTTAACAAAGTTTTAATGAGACAGTCATTTAAGGTATAATATATTTATGTAAAAGATATGTACTCTTTTTGTCTTCACTAAGTTTATTCCAGTGTTACTTGAAACGTGGTTCGTTTCAGTACGCAGTACGTTACATAGCTAAAATGCGATACGTTAGGGTATTTATATATAAGTTTTTATAATTAGGAATTCTTTAGAATCTAAATGTAATAAAACTAAGTTTTATAGAAAATTTTTAATTGAATCAACAAGTTGATTGTTTTATAAATTATTTAGTACAAATATAATTTTTGAGCATCCAATACTATTCTATAACATTTTAATTGTTGAGCATCCAATACTATGCTATAACATTGATATTTGTGTAATTATAGGTAAAATAACATAAAAAAAATTTGGTATGCTAAATTTAGAGTATTGGTAGGTAAGAGTACCATGTTTGGGTATGCAAGTACCAATACGCGGTTCGCGAGGTCGATGAGAGTATCTAGTACCTCTAGTTTTTTCCCAGAGTTTTTATTAGTAAGGTTTTTTGAGATATAATCTTCTTAATTAGGAAATCAAGGAAGAGTGCTGTAATGTAGTGATTACCTTAGTCAATGCCTATCAAATATAGGCTATTGACCTCCTGGAATATTTGAATGCTTGTTAGGTGGTATACTCAAAGAAGGGTCCAAGCCATATCAACGAAAACTCTATAAAAGGACTTGCTCGGTGAAGAAAATTTTCACCAAAGCATCCCGACAGAAAGAAAGAGATTATGAAGTCTTATAATTTGTTTTGAGAAAGTTAGTAAATTTATTGCATTCTCTTTTAAATTACTAAAATTTTAAAACATATATGATGGATGGCAACAGCTTTTTCAATTATTTTAGTGTCTTCAAAATTTCAAAAGGGGAAAGAGTGGTAGATAGTAAATTAGTGATGTTACAAGGTTGTGATATAATGCAGTCTGTAAATATATGCCAATGATCTATTATGCAGCAGCAAGAACTTTCGAGTTTGTTAATTATACACTTTTTTTTGTGTTGAAGCATGTCATGAAATAGATGATCCTAGCTTTCTTCTATGGCCTCGTGTATAGTCATTCAACCTGCTCAATTCCAATATTTCAGGTTTCTTCTTTGAAGTAGTTCTTTCGGGTGTACATGCTGTATAGCCGGTTCAGAGAATAACTCGGTCAAATAGAATAAAAGGGAATCCTTACTTCTGGAATTCCATTTATGCTATGTGGGATTTCCTATATTTGTTTCATAAAGCCTTCTGTAAATGATATTGAAGTATAGACCAGTGACGACACGAGTTTCTGCTTATGAAAGAGGTTCAGATGGACAATCGCAATACAGGCGTTTTGAGTTTGCTACAATTCCAAAAGCTCTAGAGGTATACAAATTCTGAGCTACTAGATTCATTTGTATTCTTTATCTTAGACCAATTATATAGCTTTCACTTTCTATATATATATATATATATATATATATATATATATATATATATAATGACAAAATGTAATGAATCATAATTTTTTGACAAAATTTTTCAAGTAATTGGTTGTGAAATGAGAGATCCAGTTAGTCCATTGTACAGAGTTTTTCTGTTTCTTCCTTTTCTTTTCATTTCCTAAATTACAGAGACAGTTGAAACTTTATAGTTGTCTGAGAACTGAGTTTTCGAATCTGAAAAGTCAATTGCTCTCACAAGTTTATAGTGCTATCCATTGTTCTTTTTGGAAAAGTTTCCGGCTTTATTAACTCAGGAAGAAAAGGGTTCAACACATTTCATCAAATCGTATGTTTGAATTGAAGGAATGAAGTCTGCAAAAGTATACTTTTGTTGGTGAAGAATTGGTCATATCTGTAATTTTTATTGATATTTTTATATTTGTATTTCAGAAGTAATTATGGGGTTCACTAGCTTTTGGCTACAATTATTCTTATTTTATATGTTAATTATTTTGAAGGGATTATATTCGTGCTCTTTCATCACTTGTATTATTTTTTATTACATATTTACAGATTCAATATATTTCAGTCGAAAAAGATGTTTCAAAAAATAAAAAAGTTGTCAATCCTGTAAACTATTTATTTTTTAAAAATTTTGAAAGAAAAAAATAAAGAACAGTCCACAAATATTGAAATATATTAAATGTGTAGATCAGTTATAAAAAGATTACAAGTGGTCAAGTAACGCCAACGTAATCCCTTCAATCGGTAGATTAAATGAAGAAATAGGTCAATTGTAGTCAAAAAGCTAGTGAAAACCATAACTACTACTACGGAAATACATAACATTAAAAAAAAATCAATAAAATTTGCATATCTAACTAATTTTTCAATGTGCGAACCCAGATTGAAAATATGTAAAATATTTAGATTCCACTTCTTATACACAAAAAATTGTTCACAAAAAGTATAAAAAATAGAAAGTGAGATCTATACCATTTAATGTTTTACATATTTTTATTATTATACTCCTTCCGTTCTAGGATAAAAATTCTGGTGGACTTTTCACGCATATTAAGAAGATGAATGAAATGACAAAATTGCCCATAATAATGTCATTAAATACAGAGAGAGAATTAGAATAAGAAAAATATGAGATATTTAATGTTACCGGTATAATAGAAAAATATGTGTAAAAGTTTGGTTATTAAAAGAAAATAGATATTTAATATGGAACTACTTAAAATAGTAATAAAGACTTTTATTATAGGACGGAGGGAGTAAAGTACATGTGTCTTACTCTGTATACATAATTTTTTGTAGCACTACTGACTATAATATCAAGAAATTAATAATCTAATTAATATATCATATGTGCGCATTTTAAAATAAAATAAATATATATAAATATTCTTTCTTTGGTCGAATTTCATCTTATTCAGCATGTAAAAAACATCTGAGCATAGACCCAAATAGCAAAGATAAGTTGACCAATAAAACTATCGTGGAATATATATATACTAGTAATTGCTCGTGTCTGAAGACACGATATAACGAAAAATTAGATTAAAATTTAAAAAATATTATATTACTTAAAGACTTTTTACAACTTAAAATAACTTATAATCACACATAACAATTATTATAATTCACCACACCACTACAATAATTAATTTTTCTTTAAAAATAGATATCCAGAAAAATCTAAACATATCTACAAAACGTACAAATCATCAATAACAATTTTCATAATTCACTACACCACCACAATAACAATTATTATTATTATTATTATTATTATTATTTTATTATTATTATTGTTGTTATTATTTTTGTTATTATTATTATTACTATTATTATTACTATTATCATAATTATTATTATAATTATTACTATTATTGTTATTAGTAGTAGTAATATTACTATTATAGTTATAATAATTATTATTACTATTATTATGATAATAATAATAACAATTATTATTATAATTATTATTGTTATTATTATTATTATTGTAACGCCCCCAAAATAGGTCCATACCACCCAACCTATTCTGAGTCGTCAAATACATGGTATAGAAAATAACTAAAACTTCATTATTACAATTGTCGTATAAAATACGACAACACATATGCTGTGAGTTTAAATACAAATATATGTGACTCTCATCCCTATACCTAGATAGCACCTCACAGTGATACCTTACATAAAGGTACAGTCAATAACTGTTTTGGAAATTAAAATATTTAGAAAATGCTCAAGGAATCCTTCATACATGAGAGGTCATACATCTAAGTTATAATAGATATCATATGACTCGAGAATTATCCTTGGTTGACCCAATAGATCCCAAAGAAAAAACGAGAAGATTACTATCATGTTCTTTCCAATGGTGAGTCTTCTCTTGACATATAATTATCTCCATTGTCTCCAATTGAAGATTATATTTCAACCAAACTCCAAGATTATATAGGTAGTGCTCGTAGATATACTCAGCAAGTGGATGTGCACAACTTTGTCTTATGATAACATGAAGTCGCGTGTCATTAGACATCTTGTATGATAGTGGCGAAACACCCTTTCAAAGTTAGGTTCACCTCACCCTATTCAGTTCACCAAAATTAACGGTTAAATGACGTATAAAATACGACACATTTATCTAAAATTCTCAATAAAATTAGCTTCATACTGTTTTAGGAGAAACCTCAACAGCTATAGACCACCGTTCTATTCTCCTGTTACCCCCCGCTCGACCCAACTACACTCTTATTACCTCAAATGAATTATGAAGCAAAAGGGTGAGCACAAATTGCTCAGTAAATAATATCATGACTAAAGATAATTAAATTATCAATAGCCTTCGTAAGTAATAATTCAGAGATTTAGAACATATGGTAGATGATAAAATTTTTCAACCATAGTTGCAACAAAACGAGCAATCCATTAGAAGAATCAAATAGACCATAAAGTCTATTATCTTCTCCATGTTAGAAGTCCACCAATAATATTTTATCCCTGTAACATCAATCAACAGTTCATGTCCACAATCATGTGAATAACTCATAATCATAATTGTGGTTCTAAATTCCTCTTCGCACCCAGGACGAAGATAATTTTTATCACCTGTCTTCACCTGAAACATCAAAGATCATGATTATATCAAATCACAGTTCCTGTTTCATAATCATACTAATAAATTCATCTTTGCACTACGGCCCAAAGATATTCATCAACAGTTCATCTTTACACTACAGGCTAAAGATATTCAATAACGGGTCATCTTTGCACTACGGCCAAAGATATTCAACAACATGTCATCTTTGCACTACATGCTAAAGATATTAATATCCCAAAGAATTATATAATCATTTCAGAATTTATATAAACAATAATTATAATCATATCGATCAATTCACCTTTGCACTTAAGCTAAAGATATTCAATTGTAAATTCAATGGTCATGATCATACCAGTCAACAATTCAACTTTGCACTACTGGCCAAAGAGAACCCATAGTCACGATCATACCAATAATCTACCCACCTTTACACTCAAGTGAAAGAAAAATTTCATCACCAGGATTATAAAAATATTATATATGATAATAAAAACAATATGATCAAAACATGGATTTATCTCCGTGACATCAATCAATATACATCTTGAATTAAATATTCATCTTTGCACTACGGGCCAAAGATATTCATTCGTATCACCAGTTGGTTATGTTCATCTCAACACATGTCCATCTTTGCACTACGGGCCAAAGATGTTCATTAGGTACTCATTCATCTTTGCACTACAAGCCAAAGATATTCAGTTATATCACCATTTAGGACTGAGGATGATGAAAAATATTTAAAAAAAACGAATCCTGTAAAATCAAAGGACAAAAATTAGGGATTCGTACTTCAGTTTGTCCAAGTTAAAAAATACTCCATAATAATCAATTGTGGAGTAAAATTCAAGAATGACGATCAAAATATGGATACAATCAAAGATTTTAACCAAAATAGACAACTTGAACAAAAAAAAAGAAAATTTAATTTTTTTTGTGAATAATGTCGTATACGTGAATAGCGCCGTATACGTGAATAGTAATCCTGACACGAAAATATAAAAAATTTACAAGAAAAATTATACTTCGTGAATAGTACTCGTGAATAGTATCATATTCTTGAATAGTGTCGTATATGTGAATAGTAACCTCGACATAAAAAGGTAAAAATTTCATAATAAAATTCATACCAATATTTTGGCATAATGATATTGAACGAAATAACATCATTTACGAAGAAAATAACATCCTTTACTATCCCTTAACTCAAAAGAATAGTACTTCTGACTGAAATATCGGATATAATACTGAAGAAAATTTGTACTTAATAGCAACACTCAAGATATCTAAATACTCACAAAAATACGTTCGATATTATAGAGAGAGAAAACTTCAGATTCTGGTGTGATTTTTAATTATAACTAAACACCCTATTTATAGAAAAATTTAATTCTCTACAACTTTGTAGAAGAAAATTTTTTCAAATTTCAAACAGAAAATGACCGAAATTCACATACGGATAATTTTTAATACCTCCATTCTGACAAAATATTGATAAAACTCCTCAACATTAATTTTTTTATTTATATCCACATAAAATAAATATTTCCTTATCATATAAATCAATAATTAATTATTCACAAATAATATTACAGAATCACAATAATGATAACCAGATCTTTTCCAAAAAAGAAGGGGACTTTTCGATAAGGATTTCTCCTTACTGGCGCGCAATTAGGTGACCAAACCTCTTTCCTAGATAGAACTTTCTTAGACATTGCCAACAATGCTATCTAATAATATTATTCAAATAATATGAATTATTGATTTGATAATGAGAAATACTGTGCAGTGACAATTATTGAAATAACAATAATATAAAATATCAACGTAGTAATTATTAAATTAATAAAATAAAATATTGAACAGTAATTACTGTAACAATTATTGAGTAGTGCCTTCTTACATAAGAATCAATAATCCAAAAATATTGTGCAATACCATGTGTTACTGTGCAACCACGCGTATTACTGTACTTTAACCATCGGGTATTCTAACAGTATTAACGGTAACAACTACGCCGTTATTTTTATAAAAAAATTATTTCTGTCGCTTTTTATATCCGACATTCATTCCGTTATGGGGCCCACAAGTGGCTGCGCCTTCGTACGAATATTCCATGGCAATAAGAATATTTCACGACCAAACGAATATTTCCCGACAACAATGAATATTTTATAACCACTTACTTATTTTAAAAATTTTGCATATATCACCCTTAACTTTAAACTTTTATCAATTTAATTATTTACTAAATAGAAAAATTGAATACTTTTATTTCATAAAATTCGAGGTCTTACAATTATTATTATTATTATTATTATTATTGTTGTTGTTGTTGTTATTATTATTGTAATTATTGTTGTTGTTATTATTATTGTTAGTATTATTATTGTTATTATTTTTGTTATTATTATTACTATTATTATTACTAATATCATAATTATTATTATAATTCTTACTATTATTATTATTATTATTATTATTATTATTATTATTATTATTATTATTATTATTATTATTATTATTATTATTGTAAGACCCCAACTTTTATAAATAAAGATTAATTTTTCTCGAAATATATTTTCGAATATTATGGTGTGGATTTGATATAATGTTATAATTATGGGTAATATTTATAAATTTTACAAAGTAAGCAAGTTGTTATAAAATATTCGATTGGTCGGAGAATATTCGTTTTAACATGGAATATTCGTACGATGCCACAATCATTGGTGGACCCCATAACGAAAGTATTGTCGAAGTTAGAAAACGACAGAAATGTCTTTTTATAAAAATAACGGGGAAAGTTTTACCGTTAAACTGTTGAAATACCCGGTGGTAAAAGTACAGTAATATGCGTGGTTACATAGTAGCACACGGTATTGATTATTGATGCTTACGTGAGAAGTCACTCAGTTATACTCAATTATTGCTACAGTAATTGCTGTATACTATCTCTCATATTATTGATTCAATTATTGTCACAATATCATCTGCATAATATTTTATATTTTTAAATCAATAATTGAGACAACAAAGTTTTTCATATTATTATTTACAATATTGACGATATCTAGAAAGTTCTGTCGAGGAAAGGGGTTTGGTCACCTAATTGCGCGCCAATAGGGAGAAATCCTTATCGAAAAACTCACTCCTTCCTGAGAATGATCTGGTTGTTAAATATTGTGAGTTATAATATTAATGATGAATAAGTTCGTGTTGATTAAAGATGAAATTGATATTTCCATTGTGTTGGGATTATTAGTTGTAGTGGAAATCGATATTTATTTCGATAATAATTGATTTATGGAGGTTATATTGACCAATCGAGTAATTAATCGGATAAATGAGCAATTAGTTGTTATTAGTTCACATGTATATAACTATTTGTTCACTTGAATGAAACTATTGATTCACATGCATGTACTATTAGGGGAGGTGGTGCAAGTTTGATAATACTTGTAGGACTACATTAAAAATAGTAAAAAAGATGAAGGTACTATACTGTAATAATTCGAGCCCCAAAATGTGCAATTATCGAAACTATATTTTTCTATAAATAGAAGCTCATTCTTCTTTCATTCTCACCAATTCACTAAGACTCACAAGAACAATTATAGAGAGAGAAGCTATAGAGAGGAAGACGAAGAGTATTCTGCTACTTCACTATTTCAGTATCTAGTCTTCCTCTAAGGTAAGGAGTATTATTTATTTCATATTCGCTTACGATATTATTTTTTCATATTCGTAAGGAATATAATCTTCGTTCAATATTCGTAAGGGATGTTATTTATTTCTTATTCGTAAGGGATATTATTTATTTCATATTCGCTTACGATATTATTTTTTCGTATTCATAAGGAATATTATCTTCGTTCAATATTCGTAAGGGATGTTATTTATTTCTTAATTCGTAAGAGATATTATTTTTGTTCAATATTCGTAAGAAATAATATTTGCTTCCATACTCTGTAGTATGTGAGTAATATTATTTCGTTTCGTATTCTTAATTCTACACTCATTCTGTTAAAATATTGCTTCTATACTCCGTAAAATTTGTAGAATATCCTTAAAATTTGTGCTTCATCTAGTATCGTTTTACAAGGATATGTTCTAAACATTCTTGTTAAATTTTAAGTTTTTTATGCCAGAGTACTATTCACGAGGTACTATTTATAAAGTACTATTCACGGGGTACTATTTATAAAGTACTATTTACGGGTACTATTCACAAAGTACTATTCATGAAATATTATTCACTCAGGTACTATTCATCCGGAGTACTATTCATGGCAAAAATTGATTTCTTTGCTGTCTAAATCATTTTTGATACAATATTATTCTTGAATTTTATTCCACAAAGCAGTATCATGTTGATAATTTGGATATTATTGAATTCTGGATAAATTAATTTATAAATCTTTAAAAATTTATCATTTGCTTCTTTTAATTGAATTCTTATATCATTG